>BSBN01001913.1:0-44105 GCA_027924645.1 Cunninghamia lanceolata | reverse complement strand
GGTTTCGTCTATTAACTTCTCGTGACTATAGCCATTTCTATATCAAGTTGAATTCTCCAAGGCCTATGTGCGAGGTATTGAATACACTTCAGTCTCAAGTCTTCGAGATCGACTCTAATGTATTGTCGTTCATTATGGACAATCGTGATACATTAGAAGATGTGGGTATTCTAATGAATAGATGTCTAGCGAAGGTGAATCTACTAGAAGCTTCTGACCTATTGAGGTTCTGTTACTTCAATGACGAAGCTGTGAAGGAGGTGTGTAGCTGTAACGTTCTGTTAACGGATTTAGTTAAGCGGGTGCAGCGAGCTAGGTATGAAGATTTCGTATTAAATCTGGCGAGTGCATACGCCGGCTATAAATTCTATCTGCCAGCGTTCATGGACTTCCGTGGTAGAATCTACCGCGCTGGTGTATTGCATTTTCACGAGCGGGATTTGGCCAGAAGTTTGATTATATTCGCCTCTGACACCCAAGCACCAGAACTAACCAAGCGTGAGGAGATGTTTCTCAGAATTCAATTAGCATGTGCTGCTGCCTTTAAGTATCAGAAATTCTCATCGTTCAATAAAGCTTATAGCTGGTATGTACATAACTGTTCACAAATGATTGAATCGGACGAAAGTTGAATTGACTTAGCACTTCAAGCTAGTGATCCATTCCAGTTCATAGCCAAGGTTCTTTCTAACGAAAGAGTTACTGATATCGATAGAATTCGTGGTTTGAACAGGATTCCAGTGACTCAAGATGCATCTGCGAGTGCTTATCAAATCATGAGTTACCTCTTGCTTAACGCTGAAATGGGTAGGCGAACGAATCTTATTCCGTCTCCTGAAAAGGATATCCAAGATTTGTATTTGTGTTTGACAGATGAACTTCTGGAGTTCTTGCATTCAAGATTGGATAATAATAAGTTTGCTATCATAGAATCTCGGTTAACGAGAAAGCTCGTCAAACGACTCTTTATGCCATTAATATATGGTAAGACGATTATAACCATGGCTAGTGATATTCGTGAGGCTTATGGTTCATTGCTAAGGTCGAAGGATTACTATCACATCGCTCAACTTTGCCATGAATTCTGGATAAATAAATATCCAGACATAGCCAATTTAATGAAGTTGATTAACCTAATCGGTTGGTTTTGTTCAGTCTTGGATCAACCTGTGCAATATAGTATACCGTACTTCACAACAGTGCAGGATTATATGCGTAGCAATAAAGCTGATATATGGGTTTATGATAGGGTGTGCAAGAAGAGACGGCTGGCTACTATCCGAGTGCCTACGTCGGTTAGGGATAAGCGCAAGACTCAAGTATCTACCTGCGTCAACTTTATTCATCAGAAAGATGCGTTTATCGCTATGAAAGTGGTGGAGCAATTGACTTCCGAAAGGAATGCTCCAGTATACACGGTACACGATAATTTCATCACAACATCTGTTTCCGCTGCTGCGGTTCCTACAATCTATACCAAAGTGTTTATTGACTTGGGTCCTCCACTTCGAATAATCAATGAATTGATTCGAATGAATCTGATCCAACCAACAACTGGAGAGTTGTTGAATGATCCATATCCTATGAACTCTGACAGGGTGAATGAGCCTATTACTGGCGTGTCTCTTAGATCTATTTTAATATCTCTGGTACCTAAGGATTTGAGTGACAACGATAAGTCAAAATGGGATGAAAAGATTGATGATACTGTGAGTTGTTACGATAAATATGTATATACTGTTTGCGGTGAAGCTCTGCCAACGGATGCTGGGATGCGGCATGCTGAGAAGTGGAATGAATTTCATTCACTTCTCAAGAGCTGGGAGTCTATCGGCTATAACTACAGCTTGCACTTTGAAAGGAAAAAAGAAAATAACCATGAATAACTCTACATGCTTTTCTCCGAAAAGAAATTACACCGCTTATTCTACTTGTTCAGCCAGATATTCGAAATCCATGTTCAATGCTTATTTGAACTGTTTAAAGCTGTTAATCGATTGGGAAAAATGCCTGGATCCATATGTAGGATTGAGAATAGCTGAAGTTGGATTTAAACCACCTTACCTGCGATGCGCTGATTATGAAATGATAGCATTGGCAGTACTGCAGCTGTTAATGAAGTACGCTTACAATACTGAGTTTGAGTATGGTAAGTTTACCATAGGTTATGTAATGAAAATACCAACCGGAGATGTTGCCTATACAATTGGTACTGCTATTTCTTTAAATGATAAAAGCGGGAATGCTGTTCCTAACGTGGATGTATATGCTAAGATCTTGAAACTCTGTATTAAAAAAGCAGAAGATTACGATAAAGCACTGCTATCAGGTATATTCATTCGAGTGTATCTGAGAGGTATGCAGGAAAAAAAGGTACCTCTTAGCGTAGATGAAATGGAGGCCATAATTCTGCAATTAATGAATGCCGACATAGATGGTAGTGGTTCACCACAAGAAGTGGAAGCTATGGGTAAGAAGAGTCGTTATCCCAATCATATACCTGCACTCAAACCTACGACTAAGGAAAGGCTGCCTTTCATTGTAGCCGATACGGAGACTGTTCTAATCAATAATGTTCATGTGCCTTACGCAGCGGGTTTCTTAGCGGTTTGGCCGGGTGACGATGTAGGGGCCTACTCGGATTATACCTTTGAAACATATTTCAGTGAAGATGACCTCTTTCATGTACCTGAATTTGAAGAAAGGAGTGATCGAATGTTGTTCGACTTTCTAGAGCGTTTAGCAGTGGTTGCTGATAAAACTAATATTCGAACGGTTTACTTCCATAACTTCTCACGATTCGATGGTATTCTATTAATGAAATATTATGCTTCTCGTGCGGATAAGGGATACACCTTCAAACCTCTCATGAGGAACCTTAGGCTTTACGAGTTATCAGTGTATAAGGAAAATAAACGGCTGTTCCGTCTAAGAGATTCATACACTCTGCTACCTAGTAGTCTGGCTACATTGGCTAAGACTTTATGTCCGCAATTAGGCTCTAAAGGATCCATCCCACATGACGAAGTGCGAGTGTCGAATCTGATGGATCTTAGAGAACAACTCTTGGAGTATATGATACAGGATATTCGTCTGTTAGGTGGTGTTATGCTTAAGGCTCAAGATATTGACTGGAATCAGTACAAAGTGGATATCGAGAATTGCTTGACATTGTCATCGCTAGCTATTACCATTTATCGTACGAGCTATTACGATCCCATTAGTTGGCCTATCCATATCCCAAGCAGGAACGAAGATACATTCATTCGGCGTGGGTATTATGGAGGCCATGCTGATACGTATAAGCCATATGGTGAAAATTTGTACTACTATGACGTTAACTCATTATACCCATATATCATGAAATCTTGTCCTATGCCAGGTGGTACGCCTGTATGGCATGCTAATTTGGAAGGCCAGGAATTGTCAAACTTGTATGGATTTATTGAGGCTTATGTAGTGTGTCCTAGTACCATTAAAAGACCATTCTTACCATATAGGGATCATAATGATACTTTACTGTTCCCAACTGGTAAATTCGTTGGCGTGTATTTCAGCGAAGAATTGATTTATGCACGCGACTTAGGTTACAAGATCTTCCCAATAAGGGGCTACTTGTTTGAGAAGAAGCCTAGTCCTTTCGACAGCTTTGTGACATCCCTCTTCGGGAGAAGGCAAGAAGCTAAGCTATCCGGTGATGAAGCTATGGCTTATGTCTACAAGATACTCATGAACTCGCTCTACGGTAGATTCGGTATCAATCCCAAAAGTACTATAACAGAGGTATGCAATAGGGTAAGATATGACTATTTGACACAGAGGGACAATTTGATCTTTGGGGACAAGCTGAGCGAACAGTACTATATCGTAAGCTACGTCAGCAATACCGGTAATGTCGAAGACAAAGACTGGAATCCTCCAAAGATCTCGGCTGTTCAATTGTCCGCTGCAATTACAGCTTATTCTCGTATTCATATGTACAAATACATTTCAAGACCCGACTGCTACTACACCGATACTGACTCTGCCATTCTAGGAAGTCCTCTCCCAGAAGATGAAATCTCTCCCACCGAATTGGGTAAGCTAAAGATGGAGCACTTTGTCAAGAGAGGTATCTTCTTAGCACCCAAAAGTTATACCTTAGTTACTGAAGATGCTGGTGATATAATTAAGCACAAAGGTCCTGCTAAAGACTTGGTCAATGTTGAATGGTTTGAGTCACAATACGCTGATCTCTCTCGAACTAAGCAGATCACAGTTGAATCTAACTTCAGAATTGATTGGCATACCCTAAACATAGCCAAAAAAGCTTACCAAATCAACCTTGGAATCAAACTGGGTAGCAAAAGGGTCCCTGTCTATGATAATAACAATGTCTGGGTAGACACACAACCTAAGGATGTAACAGACTTCGGTGGGCAAGAAAGCTCTATTCTGAGATTTGAATTGATGATTCTTAAGGAGCAGTTAGACAAGAAAGATCAAGAATATGCTAGTATGCAGAATGAATATGCTAGTATGCAGAACAAATATGCTAGTCTGCATAAAGATTATGCTAGTCTGCAGAACAAATATGCTCAGAGTCTTGCTAGTCTGGAGTCAGAACTTGCTAAACAGCGTGAATTGATTCAATCGCTGTCAGCGGCGGCTAAGCCACCTACTCCGTCCAAGCACCCTACAGCGCAGTCTCCAGCTAAGCTTCCAGTAACGCGCCATCTTACCGATCCCAAAACGGTATTAGAGCAACCTACTCTGTACATGCAACCTCCTAAACCGAAGGGGATAAGAAGCAGAAGGGGAGGGGTAGGAGGCCGAAGGGTAAGGGTAAGAAGAAGAAAAAGGGTAAGAAGCCGTAGGTAAATGCCCCTCTCTCTAGTGCCACTCTTTAGAGTAGAATTTCCAGCTGCTCTCTCTAGTGACACTCTTTAGAGTTATCATCAGCCCCTCCAATGCCCCTCCGTTTAGTGGGAGTCTTTAGAGTAAAATATCCAGCTGCTCTCACTCTCTTAAAGTCCTTGACCCATCCACCTCATGTCTTCAGGCCAGTCAGATTCTATGCCCGTATTCAAGTCGAGGAATCCTCGTTAATCAGTGGAGGACACTGTCGGCATCCTCGCGGTCTAGCATATGCCTCGAGGACACTGTCGGCATCCTCTCACGAGATCTGCCCTGGCACGGCATCCTCGATCGATGGGTATTTCATCTATGCCCGTCTTCAAGTCGAGGACTCCTCGTTAATCAGTGGAGGCCACTGTCGGCATCCTCATTCCTTTTTCAGCGGGGGATCTTGAGGACACTGTCGGCTTCCTCTCACGAGATCAGCCCTGGCACCCTCCTTGAGGGCACTGTCAGCATCCTCAACCCTTTTACAGCTTATGGGCACTGTTGGCATCCTCGCTGAGGATTATCCCTGTCAGGGCATCCTCGATCGATGGGTATTTCATGGCTCCCGTTCGCTTCAGGCATGGATCAAGGCATGCTCCGACTAGACCTGGGAATCCCAGATAATAGATAGGGCCTATCCTCGGAGAGGAGAGTCTATTCTCGGAGAGGATAGTCGACTAGATTCTCGTCTAAATGAAGCGTGCTCACCTCACTAGCTGGTATGCACCTCGATAGTAACAATGTAGATATGTAGAATCTACTCTCCGAACTAGAGTGTCCGCCATATAGATAGAGATGGGACTCTACTCTCCGAGGATAGAGTGTCCGCCATATAGATAGAGATGGGACTCGACTCTCAACTGTCTCTACTCTCCGCCATATAGCCGAACCCGCGGGGTCTCTCCGATCCGCCGCCATATTATATAGATACGGGAGTGTCCGATCCGATCCTCTACTCTTCGAACATGACTCTCCGCCGTAGATATAGAACCCGCGGGGATTTACTCTACTCTTCGAACATGACTCTCCGCCGTAGATATAGAACCCGCGGGGTAGTTCTATATATAGGGCGATCCGATCCTCGTATCCATCTAGATCTAGAATAACTAGGGTATATAGGGCTGAGGGATGCCGCCCACTTGCCGCCGCCATATATATAGAGGGGGTTTCTGAGGGCTATGCTCCCACTATCATACAGTGGGGGCCCCGGCACTAAGTATTCAATATGGGGGGCATTTATGCCCATATATAGATAGAGGCCCGGAACGCCCCTCTTTTATATTATTGTGGGTGGGAGGTTATTACTCTCCTTCACTTACGTGAAGGTTACGGGTGGGTGGGCAGGGGTGGGTGGGAGGCCCGGGGGGGTAGATTATATTGTGGGTGGGAGGCAATATATATTTGTTGGGGGTAGATTAATTGTTGCCGGAACTATTGTTTCCCACCCACCCGTTATGGAAAACGGGCTAACCGTAAGGGGGGTAGTTTTGAACTTAACCCCCCACCCGGGTGGGCGGGAGGTAGATTAGTTGCGGGAATTCTAGTCGGTATATTATCGTAGTTGCGTATATAATCTGAATTCGAAAGTACGGAAGCCGCCTTCCGATGGGATTTGATCGATCCCGCCTTTTCTAACAACTAGAATTCTTAATTAATTCATTAGCCTGCTAGAGTAAGCCTATCGTTCCTCGGAACTACTAAAACTGCTATAGATGTGGAAGCTCGAAGAGCTACCTTTTGATGCAGAGTCCTCCCTCAGCTTAGAATAGTAGATTAATCCAACACGAGCTAGCCATCAGCTTCACGGGAAAGGATGTTTCAGGAAGGATCGACCCAACCCACCAGCACCGAATGCTGTTTCTCTCCCCCACCCACCTCTCTCTCATTCCCGGGGATGGTTCATATGCAGGGAGTAGATAGTTGTCTCAGTATCGATTTCTCCGACTGAACCGGATGGGAGGGGGGCTGGATATTCCTCATGTTATCCAATGCCCTAACACTTGGGCCGGGATGGGAACCAGAATCCTAGTTCGTTTCTGAGTGGGAACCTCTCTCTTGAAAATTGGGAAGAGATAGTTGGAGGAGGAGAGGTATAGTTGAAGAGCGATGGATAGATAATAGCCCAGTTCTATTAAAGAGAGGGGGCCGGGGAACAACTAAACAAAACTAGAACCCCCGGGGGGAGATAGTTGGGGCTCTGGTCGGATTGGAGCTGTTGCCTTAAACAGCTGTATGGCCCCCCCTATCTATAGTGGCCAGTGGAATCCCCTATCCAACCCCCGGCTAAATGGGAAGGGGGCGGGTTGGGATGACGAGGCCCCCTATTCCATAGTTGGATTGGGAAAAGACAGTTTGGGTGTCCGATTGTAGGATGCCCCACCCGGTGGGGTCCCTATAGAGAGTAGGGCTCAAACTCCCTATAGAAACTATGGGCAGGCTCGACCGCCATTATAGAGTAGAGGGGGGCCCCGGGGGGTTCACAACCAGAACCATTGGGTTCACGAGGGCCCCGTGGGAGCTAGCCATTAGGAGATATGGGAGCCTATCTATAGTAGGGGGGGGGGTGAGCCGGGGCCATAAGATATTCATTCGATAATCACATTCGCCCGGGGTGGGGGGGACTATATGGGCATCGGGTTGGCTCCATTCGAAGCTACACTCATCCTTTCAACACCAGCGGTGGATAGGCCGATCATGATGCGGAGTTGCCTTGCTGTGCACCTGTCTCTAATGGAAGAGTGAGCTCTAGATTCTAGTTCGATGTCGCGATTCGGGATTTCTTCCTCTGTTTAGACTGACTCGACCGACGACTAACCGGAATGGCAATAATATGTTTCTGCTCTACTCACATAGGCATGTTACGTATCAATAGAATGAAGTGGCGACGCTGCCGGAGATTCCACTTCCTATTACTTGATGTGAATATTCTAACCCCCTCTCCGATATGCGCCTGTTGATTCCGGTTCTGCTCATAATGATGGTTCCCCAAGCCTAGTATAGGCGAGGGGGGGGGCTGCTTCTTACAGATCTTAGTAACAAGCAAATGACCCAGCTTAGCGATCGAGCCCCTACTATCTATAGGGCGATAGTATGGTGAGTTGGCCGCCTCCTATCAATTGGTTAGATGAATGGTCTCGACGAGACGCTTGGATTCTCAGTAACGCACCCGAGCTTTCAATCGTACCTCCGCCTTCTGATGGCCCACTCATAACTGCTGGAATATAAGTCTTTTCCCTCCTTCCCACCCAGTATATGCTACTGAGTAAATGAGTATTGATGGAACCAACTGCCTCTTCTCGTTCGATGGGCCCTGTACACCCTTCCCATGCAATTCTCTGATTAAAGGGGTAACCCGTTTCTTCCCCATCTTTTCCACCTGGCTATCAAACATATTTCCCCCGCTTCTATAATGGGGCCCCTACTCTCCCTACTCTATAATGGTGGGGCCCCCGTCACTTTCCACCCACCCGGGTGGGGGGCTAAAGTCGTCGGGGATTCACTCCATTCTTTATATGCGAGCTCGACTGGGCGACCAGTTCACTTGTTAAGAATGAAATAGAGTGAACGAGAACGAGAGGGGATTAAATCCACTCGATGTGCCTTAACATCTGGAGGGATGAAAACTGGATTAATTAGCAGCATCCGAAGGAAGGAAATAGCTACCCCGAGCGATCTTGCTTGCCGGGGCCTAACTAACTATAGGGAAATGACAAGTCCTGATGCCCGATCCTCTAATGCGCCCCTCTCTTTTCTTAGCCGGAACTGCCAGTTTCAATCGATCGAAGAAATGCTCTAAATCCAGGGAAGCGGAAGCGGAAGCGGAACTGCTCTGCACATTCCAACTGGGTTCAATCGGGGACTCGACTGTTAGGATTGGTTAAGAGGCATTTCACCCAGAATGTGCCGGGGTAGAAAGGAAGGTCGAGTGGCCAATATATATTGAAGGGCGAACCCATGGGGGCAGGTCGATAGGATGTAAACTCCCAGGGCAGGGGCTGAAACATGGCCACAAGATGGTGGGGAGAGGGATGAGAACAGAGCAAACGATTCGAACCATCACCCTCAGTCGTTAATCCTACTATAATAGACGACCCCAGATGCCCTTATCCGGTAGGGGGGCACAGATGACTTTGGTTGGAATCATAGCTAGTGCAGTTGGGGTGGCCCTAAAGAAACCTTTTTGAGAGGGGGGGGGCCGGTTGGGGTTTGCTTCAATGAATTCTAGTAGGAAGGAAGGCCTACGAAGGCTGATGTTTCTCAAGATGCCCCGGACTCGACCAGTGGTTTTCTAAGAAGCTATCTAGCGGTTTCTGTCTTTCTTTCTGGAGATCTGTCTTCGAGTTTGGATTGGCATTGCCATCCCCTCGGGGCATAGTGGGAAGTAGAAAACCATGGGTGGGTCGAGTGCCCCCGTCAGCTCCTTCAGTCCCGCTTGCTTTCTTTCTTCTTGTGCGTGGAGAGGGAATTGTCTCAACTTTTCATGTTCGGATGTGGGAGAAGCCGGGGCGATTCCCCTTCCAACAACCAGATCGGGAACGAACAAAGATACCGTTGGGTGCAATGGCAGGCTTTCTCTGGGCTATACTGCCCTCTATCTACCGGGTGCCGTACCCCAAACCATTCATTAAAGCGATATCGATCCCACCGGGCAAGAAACCGGAACCGAACAGGTGTAGTTAGCAACCATTCTTAACGGCAATAGCTTTTTATGTTGATTGTCATCGAATCGAGGAACCGGCACCTTCGGAACAACTATAATCCACCCACCCCAGAAAGCTCATACTCTTTATTACGGATTATGAAGCGATCGAGTGCCAAGCAAGCAAGCTAGCATCCCTCTCAATCCGGTTGCATTCCGGTAGGTGGGTAGGTCCTCACGTTGTTCGTTCCAGCATCACTCGTTAATCCTACGTCTAATATCACGCTTTCATTCTCCCTGCTGTGCCTTCGGGGAGAGGGATGAAATCACTCGATGTGCCTTAACATCTGGAGGGATTCAATCCACTCGACTGTGCCATAAGTATATGATGTGCCGGTGGCATTTGCCACCACATCTTATAGTAGTCGTCAATTAGGCGAGTTCAAGAACTCGATCGCCCTTCTTTTATATGGCTTGGCCCCCATGCCTTTCTTTATGGGGTGTAGGGCCGCCATCGATGAAATCACTCGAGTTGCCATACCATAGAGGTGGAGAGGGATTCAATCACGCACTCTTAAGACCAAAAGGACGGAAGGGGACTCGACTTTGCCAGGAGAGGAGAGGGACGAATCTCGACCTTCTTTGCTTTGCCGGGAGAGGGACTTCTGAAGGTGTTATGCCCGCCCCACCTTTCTCGCTTCGTACGTCCCACCCGTGCATACGTCGACCAACTCGGGCGGGATATTCTAGTAGTATTAATTAGCACGCACGCGCCCCAAGCCCCTTCATGGAGGTTAAGTCCGAGGGAACATTAGAAAAAAGTGAATAAAAACAACATCCTCATGGCAATTATAGTCGTTCCATTCCTTATCAGAGTCTGCAGAGTGAATCGGGAAAGAAATTTTGGGCATCGCGCGTGCTGTTCCATGCCTCAGCCTCTTCCTGTATTCCCACTGAACGAGAATTCTACTCTACCGATTGCGATACCATAGTGGCTGCGGTCGGTTGCCGGCCCCCTCTTCCTCCCACCCACCCCAATCTATAGCCGGAACTTTGACTATTCCCACCCACCAATCACTATATCCTCATGAACACCCTCCCCCGGTTTTTCTATAGTTTCCCACCCTGCATCCCGTGGGGGTTTTCTGGTTTTGTACGCGGGATAATATTGGTTGCCCTAGGTTGTGCGTTCTGTCTCAGTTAGTAGTAACCGGTGGAGCTGAGCCTTTCTAAACCGGTGGAGCTGAGCCTTTCTACAGTCCAGTCCGGAATAGAGTTCAGCAGTCCAGACTATATACGTAACATGAGTGAGCTTCTATAGCCCAACCGGGCCGAAAGATGCCATCGAGAAGATCAACATCCACAACTAATCTACCGGGCGAACAATCGGCTATCCAATTAATCTACCCCCCCCCCCCGGGAGGGGCCCCCCCCGTACTATAGTTCCCACCCACCCTGCAGGGGGGTTATCCTATATCCACCCACCCTCCCCGCCCTCCCACCCACCCCGCGGTCCAACCGTAGAACGTATTCTTATCCATTATGGAACATGGTCGTGCTTTGCGGCACGGCAGCACCCGTATTATTGCCCGTACTATTGAGCAGAGATTTTGCCCAACCTGGGCACCTTCAACTAATCTACAACTATCTCCTCCCGGAACAACTAATCAGGGGTGGGTGGGAGGCAATAGTTGGGGGGGCTTCCCACCCACCCCTACAATTCGGCTGGTAGTTGTGGGGATTCTAGTTAGACCACCCACCCCGGCCCTTCCTTCCCTACGTTGATAGGTGGGAGGACTCCCTCCCACCCGGCCTATGCCCCCCACCCAACCCCACACACGTGGGGGCTCCCTTCTTCAGTGGCAATAGAATCCCTATATGGTTGTCCCTAATTCCCTATATGGTTGCTTTATGCTCCGATCGAGAAAGATAGCCCCGCGCTACGCGAGGAGGAATCGGAGATCTGGGATTCTTCGACGAAACTAAGTTCTGGCTATCCAATCTGGGCATCCGTTCGATGCTTCATCCATTAACTCATCTCGTCTGGGCCAGTGGACTTTTGCTGGGCATGGCCCTATAGACAGTAGGGCGACCCGGATTCAACCTTCATGTACGGGCCAGCTACCTACGCTACGTGGGGATCTCCGATTCCCCTATAAACAAATTCCATTCTCCGGGGCCGGACTCAACCAACTCCACGAAATGAGATTATATAGGAATTCTCGATGAGACCAAAAGATGAAGGCAATGGCCGGCCCCATTATAGAGAGGGGGGGGGCCGGGGTAGAGGTTTTGGTTTACCCGTCAGGCCCATGCCCTAGAGATTGCAGGAACCTGCCATTCCATCGGTTTCAACTGGATGGTGAGCCCTAGGAGGGGCCCCCCACCCCGCTACTAATAGCTAGTTAGTTATAGTAGGGGCATAATATAGGACCTCTTCGTTTCTTCCTAGTATCCACAAGCATCGGATGGATGCCCGGCTTCCAAAGGCGCCCTACCCCCCACTATAGATAGGCGTCACTTCAACTTATTTCGAAACACCTGGCTACCACGGCCCCCCCTCTCTATAATGGAGATCTCCACATTTGCGTTTCATTTTCATAGTTACATGTTCCCTACTCCATAATGGTGGGCGGGTGGGTGGTGGGATTAGGGAGGGTTAGTCCGGCCTGGCCCGCCAACTTTGTCCGAAGCAAGCAAGCCTAACCCTAACTATTATTCCCCAAGCTCATGTGCTGTTTTCTCCCGGGGGTACAATATCTTTGTCCCCATCCAATCCATGTATAGATAGATCGATGGACGCGCCGTAGGGGTCTATAAATAGTGATTTCTAGTCAATGAATGAGGGCATCTACAAGGGGGAAAGGGGAATCTAGTTGTTCACCGTTGGATCTCGCTTATACAGCCCCGCATCTAATCTAAGCTATAGATGCGGGGGGTGGGGGGTAGGGCCCATATATAAGAGTAGGGCGGGCCCAACAATAGTCCACCACTATAGTGCCGGGGTAGGGACTTGAGAAACTGCCCTCCCAACTATCTCCTCCCACCCACCCCAACCTGTAATAGGAAAGGGGCCCCGATGATGGCCCTCTTTTCCACTATTCTGAGCCAAGCCCGGCCCCTCTTTTATATTATTGTAGGTGGGAGCAACTATGGGTGGGTGGGAAGATATAGTTGGTGGGTGGGAGGCTATAGATTGCCCCACAGACGTATAGAATCTAATGAGGCGAGGGGGCAACCTGCCAATCTATACGTAACATGGTTGGGGGTGCTAATCTTCCCCCCTTGTAACCCTAATCTATTCTGGATAATCCCACCTTTATAATTCCATTATTGGGAATCCCGCCTTTGGGCCTTCCCGCCTGATCCCCAACCCACCTGATTCCAGGCCATTATGGAGAATCCGGCCTAATTCCTTCCCCCCTTATCCCCTCCCATCGTTACTTCCTACCCACCTTATGGCCTGCCCGCCTTATTCGGTGGTGGGTTCGGGGTCGGGGCGAGGAAGGGGTGGGGCGGGGTCGGGTTGAGTAAGGGTTGGGGGCAGGCCCCCCCCTGACCTGCCCACCTTATTCCTCCCCACCGGCACCCTCCCCATTCTATAATCTGACCTGATTAACCCGCCCACCTGATTCCAACCCAATCTAAAGCCCTACCTACTATTATGGAGAATCCGGCCTGTGAGAAGAGAGCCTCTGATTGATGAGGTGTGAGTCCTCTGGCTGGCTGTTAGTGGAAACTAGAGGTGGGCGGTCGGGGTCTCTGGTCGAAGTATAAGGAGTGGGGTGGCTGCGCTCCCTGGAATGCCCTACCTCCATACCCGCCTATAGAGAGTAGGGCCGCCTATAGAGAGTAGGGCCCATATCTTCTAGTGGGGGTGGGGGGGGCATAATTGTCGCTCCTTCTTACATCAGCATTGATCGCCCGCTTCTATAGTAGGGGGCGCTCGACAGGATGGGTAGGTAATCGGAATGAGTTAAAAAAGGATCCGGTTGCCCGTAGGGAACGGGAGAACCACGAGACGCCCCCCTACTAAGAATTCGGCGGTGCAGCATGCATCAGTGGCTACAATAAGCAGTGACCAATCCGCTGGTTCCTGGAAAGATGCGGACATATATTGATCGGAAGCTGGTGGTTCTCGTTTGTATCACATCGAATCGGAATGGTAAATAGTTTGGATAGGGGTCGGTCGATGCCCTCAACCTATCGTTACCTCCTCCCACCCACCCAACTATTATAGTAGCGGAGGGGGGTATAATAGTTGGGGAATTCTAGCTATAGTGCTGGGTAGAAAGGGCGAAAAAAGATACCAACCAGTTACGCATCTTTCCCGTTTCATTGACACTCAAATTGGCTCTAATAGAGAGGGATACGGAGGATTAAAGAACCATGCCCGAGTCCACTCCCTTCTCTATACGGGAAAAGAACCATGCATTATTCGATGACCGGAACAGAAGAGACAAGATGAGATAGATGGTCGGTGGTGAATGAAGGTACCACCTTAGTCTGTTGGCTTCGTTCCCGGGCGCTCTCCCCTCAAACTGGTCGAGCGGCGAGTCCGGGTCGAGCGCCCTCCCCCCTACTATAGATAGGCCCCCATTATAGAGAGGGAGCTAGTGCCTTCGATCCCATTGAATGGAGCATGACAATTTGGTGGGATGGGAATTATAACAACAAAAGCTAAGGTGGTAATTTATGCGTAGCCCAGTTCTCTATACCGGACAAGAGTAGCCCAGTTCCCCATACCGCCCTTTCTACCCGGCACTATAGTGGGGGGGCCCTACAACTATCTCCTCCCACCCACCTGGATAGATTGCCGAGGGTTCTAGGTCAACCCTCGGATATAGGATAGCCCACCCTCCCTGCAATTTGAGCCTCCCACCCACCCTTATCTCCCACCCACCCACCCCAGTTTCCTCGGGCCTCCCACCCACCCCTTGGGAATAAGGGATAATACACCCCCGGTTCAAGTTCTGGCGATAAGGTGGGAGTTCTGGCACGAGAAGAAATCTATCTACTCGACCGGTTGACTAATAAACTCTAGTTGAGTTATAGCTACTTCCTTCTGGAATTGGCCCCGGTTCGTTCCTTCATGCATGTTACACTGAGCCTCCCTAATTTAGGCCCTACTATTCGGCAGGGGCGTTTCTCGATTCTATACGTAACATGCCCACCCCCCGGAAGGCCAAGAGACAAAACAGTTAGGCCAGTTAGGACAGGTGTTAACACTTTTATCCAACCGGCGGGGGTGAAGGGATAACTAACTTCTTTCCGGGCCGGAAAAGTGGATGCAGCAGGAAACCGAAGCCGTGAGCGAGAACAAAAGCTGTCGTGGGTCCGGGAGATCAAGGAGGCTCCAGCTAAGGAGGGAGATCAAGGAGGCAGGGAGTTATAGCAACTATAGGAGAGAGGGCAAACAAATTGCCCACAGGCGGAAGGCGAGCATGCTTTCTCTCTAACCGGACCATCCAAACAAAATAGAAGCCCACCCTCACCCCCGGATGGTAGTCCAGCTATGTATCAATCTAGTTTCTTGCCTCCGGATGGATTAGCCTTCCTTACAGCCTCCACCTTCGATAGAGAATTGTTCAACCGGCTACTGGATGGCATTCACCCTCGGTAGCAGAAATTAGCCTATATCGGTTGGGGGTTCAGTTCACCATTTTGTCTTTACAGCTAGACAGAACCCGCAACCATCGCATCCTCGGGGGTGCCATCCTTTACACCCTCAGGTAGGATAGCTATTCAAGCTTTCGGATGGGACAATCGGGATAGGGAGAGATAGAACTATAGTTGGAGATGGGCTATTGGGCTAACTCACTTTGTTTCTGTCCGGCTGGCTGTAACTGTTGGCTGGCTGTAACTGTTGGCTGGAAGGAAGGTGGTGCAGAAGGTTAATACCTAACGAAGGTGGTGCAGAAGGCGTAGAGACTTGCGTTCCTGGACAGTTAACACGGCCCTACTATTTGAATGGGCAATAACGAGGTAGGTTCCAACTCCTTTAGTTCGGTTCGACTTGGGCTCACTGGACTTGGCAATCCATCCAGGGGGTGAGGATGGAGATCAGGCAGGTTAACAACTCTGGTAGGGGATCAGGCAACAGAGTCGGAAGGCCATAGAATTGATAGGCATTGATTGTTTCCCTCGAGCTAACCCATCTCACCGGACAAGCAACAGGGGGTGTTCAGTTCAGGTGAGTCCCCAGGCTGTTGAAACTAGATTGATGAGGAGGGCCTACCCGTACACCCTCTGTTTCAACGTCGATTGATGCTCGGCGGCTCGGATTAAGGAGGGATGCTCAGATATAGTCCATCCTGCCCGGCTGCTAGTGTAACGAATAGTAGGGCCACCCGGGGGTGTAGGACAGGGCTGCTTTGTTACTGGATCAAGCCCCGTAGGGCTGTAGAACCCGCGATGAGGGCAAGAATGTGCCGCATGCTCGCCCTTCTATCTTAGTTGCTGATAGTTGGATGGATGGATAGAGAGGCCAAACATCACTAACCGGAAGGAAGTTCAATTGAGTGAAGTGGCCCGAAGTGAAGTTGACCCCCACTTAGAACAACTGTCCTGGACCATCTAAAATGAAAGCGAGCAATCGCTAGGGCCCCCGGGAATCAACGTTAGGCAGGTCAGTGGGGTCCAACCCTTCCTTCATTAATGCAGGAACCAACCGGGTCTACTCCTTCCACCGGGGGGATAGCAACTCTACTCCTTCCACCCTATACTCCTCAGCCATGAACTGGAAATCGAGAGCTAGCAGCCCAGGCCAACCGAGGGTGAAGTTCTCCTTGCCCGTGGCCATTCTCTTTTTAGAAGAAAAGGCCATGATGATATTGTACCCGGCCATTCGAAAATGAAAGCATGCTCCTTCACTCAACCGAACTACATGGAGAGTGGGGGGGATAGGCAATTATTAGGGGGGGCGGGTGCCCTGTCCGACCATTAACGGGTTCAGGGCCCGAGGCCCAATACACCCCGGGGGTATTGAATAGGCCGAGGTAATGATCTAGGGGACAGGGGGAACATAGGGGACGGGGGGGAACCCCCCCCCACCCGAGTAGGAGGAGAATGGAACCCACCCGAGGAAGGCTGTTATCCACATATATCCTTGGCACTGAGAGATCGATTTGTCGATATTTGAGAATCGATCTCTGCATCGAGATGATAGAATCGATCTCGTCGATATTTGAGAATCAATCTGTTCGGAGCTGTTGGTTCGCCCTTCGCCCAGTCGAATCTATGCTCGACCTTGGACGAAGCTTTGGGAGTAACCTCGTGTACAAACCAGTGTAGACGAATGCAACTGTATCGAAGTACGAGAGAGAAATGGATGTGTTTCGATCCACCCACCCACCAATTTTCTATCCGGTCATGTGGAAGTAAGAATCTCGAGCTCCAATTACAACGGAAAGATACTGCGATCACTATCTCCGGGTGGGGGGGAATTCGTTTCCTATTGCCGGGTGGGAGGGAATGTCGAGCTATCTCTCCCCACCCAATGTCGAGTCCGGGGAGGGGGGGGAATTATAGGACTAAAACTCCCACAACTATCTCTCCCAACCCATAGTATAGCTATTCTGACGTTGGGTAGGTTACGGTAGCTCGAGTTGTTGGGTGGGAGGAGATAGGAAATAGAGAAAGATTCTATACGTAACATGCCCACCCAACGTCTCTTTCTATCTCCGGGGGCCCCCCACCCAACCCCGGGGTGGGTGGGAGGAAGAGAGCAGCCCCCGGAAGGTGCCTAAAGAAACTATCCGCCACTGTCAACAGATCTATACGTCACACTTGGGGAGGTATAAGTATAAGGCCACCAACCTTTCCGGGAGTCAACTCTCTAGCCAGCCGAAGGGCGCTCTATGGTTGAGATCCAATGGGATTCGAACGGAACGGCTAGTTAGCTATCGAGCCCCCCCACCCGGGAATCATAGTTCTATATCCGGGGGTTTGCCCGTCCCATAGAATTGTAGGGCCACCCACCCGGAACTACTGTTTCCCACCCACCCGCGTGTAGTTCCCCGGGGATATAGTTGGGTGGGAATTTGAGCTCTCAACTCGAGCTACCGACTCGACATGGGTGGGAGGGAATGTCGAGCAAGGCAAACCCTATCGAGTCCCCCCCTCCCGTGGGGTGGGAAACTCTAGTTCCGCCTCCCACCCACCCCAATCAACTCGAGCTACCGACTCGACATTGAGGTGGGTGGGAGGCGGGGGGGAGGGCCCCTACTATTCTATGGGCCGGGAGGAACCTCTCTAGTTGTTGGGGGGTGAAAATAGTTCGATTATGCCGTTGACTCCGCTCTCGATTCTTCATGGTTAAGCCACTGATGAAGCCGTTGATGCAGTCGTTTCCGATGTCGTGTCTTTCGACTCAGGAGGGAACTATAGAAAGTTGCGCTTGTATCATTATACGATGCATAGGTTACTACCCTTACTAATAATGTTGTCACAATAATCTATTTGAAGGGCTGTGGTATCTAGTGTCTATAGCGGTGCAGTGGTCACCATCCGGGTGGGGTAGTGTGGTATGTATGTTGTCAGATCGAGATCGAGATCCAGAGCAACTATAGTTGTTGGAAAGCCAGTAGCTAGGGTTGCAGTACCAATTTCAGGAGCATATCCAGTAGCATATCGCTATTGAAGCAGTCGATCCACAACTATAGATAGTTGTAGATCCTATTGAATAATAGAAAAGAAGGGCCGCCAGAAGCCCCCCACCTTTCCACGGCCGTAGTTGAAAAGGCCTCTGCAAAGGCATCACCCATGAGGGCATATATCATAATTTAGCACATCCGGCGGGGCCTACGCCCCCCTTCTCTATATTGTCGTGGGCCTCTCCCACAACTAATCTAGGGTTGGGCCGCGGGTGGGTGGGAAGCCCTGCCGGGTGGGAGATAGGCAATGAACGCGCCACTTCGTTGCACATCGATAATGTCCGAGATTTTGCACATCTGCCTCTGTTCCGACTTTATGCACCACCAGGCGAAGGTATTTTACCAGGTCTTTCACCAGCACCACCTTGTCCAGCCCCTTGAGAAAGAGGGCAATAATATATGCAGAGGGGCGGTTCTAGATAAAGATCCAGATGAATTTTGCCCTACCTCCATATGCGATCGAGATCGAGAAGCAAAGGAAGCATCCGAGTAGTAGACAGAAGCATAGGTGGAAGCAATGGTCGATGTTCATTCACCGCAAGCAGCCAAGCAGTCGCCTATCACCTATCATTGCGAAAGCAGAGGCAAGGGCACCTACGGCAGAAGCAGATCCAGTTGTTTCATATCCTACGGCAGTAGCGGATCCAGTAGCAACTTATCCAGTAGTAGCAGCAACTTCTAATACCAGTGATCCAGCAGCAGCACCTATTGAACTAGCAGCATCACAGCTAGCTTCAGATGACCCAGGCACAGTTACAGGACGAGATCGAGATCCAGTTCCTACTGATGATCGTGATTCATACCTTCGTCATCCAGATCCTGCCTAAAGCCAATAATATGAGAGAAGGGCGCATCTATAGTTGGGCGTGATCGATAGGAAGATTCTGATATTCCTTAGCGAGACCCAGTTGCTTACCTTAAACCAGTTAAAGAGTCAGATCGATAGCCAGATTCAGAGTTTAGAGATCGAGATTGGGAAAAAAACAAGAGAGAGATTATGATTTGGATTAGAGAGATGGAGATTAAGACTATTGAGCTGAAGATTCCGACCTCCGTGATCGTGATGCAGTTACTGATGATCGTGATTCCACAGGCCAGATGCTCCGTATGTTCCAGACGCAGTTCTTCCTGTTTCGTGGGGATCTTCCAGCAGCTATTAGAGTACCCATAATAGAATCAGATAAAGGCTAGCCAGTAAAGAAAGATGCTCCAAAGGCCTAGCTATAGTATAGACTTTAGCCCGTGGTTCTTCCAGCTTGGTAGGCCTTTGTAGATTGTCCAGTCTTGGCTGCTATAGATTGTCCAGTTCCAGCTCCGGCTTCCGTAGCTGCTGTTCCAGTTCTTGCCTCTATAGTTGCTGTTCCAGCTTTGGCCGCTTCTTTTCCAGTGAAGGTCTCTGTCAGTGCTTTTTCTCTAGATTTTGCACCCGGGGTGGGAGGGAGGAGATAGAGAAAGGAGGCTTGCTTTTCCAGCAGATTATTGGAGTGAGTGAGGGGTAGCGGCGAGGAGGCCTAAGGAAGCAGCACTGAAAAGCCTGCCTAGAGAAACTATAGGGCGTGGTCGAGAGCCAGCCCTTGGTGCAGTAGACCATTATGAATGAAATGCAGTAGATACAGTTCCGGCTTAAGCCATTGATCCTCCACCACCAGCATCCGAGCTAGTTGATCTCGTTGCTTGAGTTGCTCGGGATTTCTGTCTATGAGCGAGCGACGTGTAGCATGCCCCTATCTCCTCCCACCCTTATCTCCCTATCTGTAGCTGCTGGTGGATCTAGTAATGGACTTGGATCCACTTTGGCTTCATCGACAGGATCTGCTTCACCTGGGTATGGAACTGCTCGTGCTGGATCAACAGAATAGACAGAAGCAACTGCTCAATCAACTGTAGGGATCGACAGCCCCGCCTTTATTATTGCTGCTGGGTATCGATATCGATATGGAACAGTACTCTCCTCCCACCCACCCCGATGCTGCTACCGAAGCTATGGACGTTTCCGGTGCTGGTGCTGAGCCAACGAAGTAAACTACAGGTGCTGCTGGTGCTAGTGGTGGTGCTAATGCCACTGATGCCACTAGTGATGGTGCTAGTGTCGGTAGTGGAGGTGGTAGTGGGTAAGCTAGTGCTGCTACTGATGCTGGGTATCGATCCCGCTCTCGATCTGGAAATGGAACTGCGACGACTACTGGGTATGGACCTGCTTCTGCCTCCTATGCTACTAGGTCTAGTTCTGGCTTTGATGCTTATGATGCTGCTGCCTATATAGTAGGTGGGCATGTTGCGCCCTTCTATTTCCTCCCACCCGGAACAAATAATCTACCTCACCTAGAATTCCCTCCCACCCGCCGGGTTGGGTGGGGATTCTAGTTGCACCTTCAACTAATATACCGATAGGGGGGGCCGGGGGGGGAGGGCCCCGGCAACGTTTCTACCGATAACGGCAACTATATTAGCAGCCGGGGTGGGTGGATGGGAGATAGCGGGGGTGGCAGGGGCCTAAGAGATAGTTGGGGGGCAATAGGATTATCGCCATCTCCAAAATCTCGCCCTCTCAGAAAGAAAGGCCCTCGAATATATTATTGTGGGCGGGAGCATAGATGCGATAGTGGCATATGGCAAGCCCCTCAAATAGATTATTGTGGACGGTTTATTCTAGTTAAGAAGCGTACCTTCGGTGGAAGATTCTATACGTAACATGCCAACTATCATCCACCTGGGCACTTCTAGTCCCACTCAACCCCGGCTATAGTTGGCTCCCGGGCCACTGATTTAATGGTTGGGCTCCTCCCCCCACCCAACCCCACACACGCGGAAGTTCTATCCTCCACAACTAGAATAAGGCAACCGGTCGATCCACTGAACCCCCATCCTATCATGTTGGCTGGCATTCCATTAAGGCCGGTAGGCTCCTCGGCCATTAATGAAAGCATGCAGCAGCCTGTCCAGAGAAGGAGTCGGTGAGATATCTAGCTCTCCTCAGGCCGGATAGAGAATAGGCTTCTCGCCGGATGAATAGGCTTCTCATAGAAAGAGGAGAGGTGCCCCAACTAGAGCATGTAGTTTCTTGTCCTCCCACCCAGGGCTATAACTCGAGAATCAACTCTTCTCCATCCTGAACTTCCATCTGCTCCCTGCCTCCGGTGAAGTTAACACGGGAAGGACCACCCATGTGACGTATATAGTCAACACCAGATAGGGGTGGGTGGGAGGTTATTACTCTCCATTCACGATATAGTTCAGGCACTATAGCCGAGGGTTTGCCCGGGGTGGGTGGTGAGGATTGGGTGGGGGGGCCCTCCCGGGGGGGTAGATGAATTGTTGCCGGAACTACTGTTTCCCACCCACCCGCGTGTAGTTCCTCGGTAGTTGTTGCTTCAGTAGATGCCGTTGGAGGTAGATGCCGTTGGTTTGGGGCCCGCCCCTGGACTGATCAGTTCATGCACCCAACAGATGCGAGATTGACTCTCTCCAGCGTGAACTATAGTTGCCCAGCGCATCCAACCGTTGATGAATAAGAAAGACAAAACCGGAGAAGCTTGCTTCTTATTCGGAGAGCTTCGACCGGAGTGCCAACTCACTATATATAGGAGCGACCGGAGCGATGGAAGGACCGCAGAACCTATTGATGCGAAATCCCTCCCCTCAGCATAGTGGGTGGATCTTGTCGCTTCGGTGAGAAGGGACCCCCCCACACCCCTGGTTATGGTAATATGCGAATAATGGCCCCTACCTTGGGGGGGCCCGATAGGGGGGGTAGATGAATTGTTGCCGGGTGGGGGGCTCGTGTGTGGGGTTGGGTGGGGGGTAAAGTTGCCGCTGCTGTTGAAGTTGGGGTGGTAGGAAGATAGAGATCGATGTGAGGCGGATGTGCGGCGGATCAGCTAGGATGTGCGGCACGGAGGTGCGGTCGATGTTCCGGTCGATGAGCGGCGGATGTGCGGATCGATGAGGCTGATCCGCCTCTGATCTTCTGGTTACTCCCCTACCGCTTTCGGACAGATTATATACGTAACATGATCCCCCGGGAGAACTAGAACCTCGCCCAACCACATCAGTGGACACTAACCCCACCTGCAGAAGGATTGAAAGCGAAAGAAAGATTGATTGAAACAAACGCCTATAGTTTCAACCGTTGTTTAATTTAGTTGCAGCCGGGAGATTGAAAGAAAGAAAGTCCCCCCCACTACTAAACTATGGAAAGGGGGGGGCATGTTACGTATAGAATCTTCCACCTTGTCAGGAATTGATGAGGATCCAATGCTTGACGTGTTACGTAAGGAATTGATCTATTCGACGTGTCGATCCCGATCCGGGAGGATATAGTTCTAATGTTCCCCGGATTAACCTCCCAGAAGCCAATCAAAATCTATATTGCCCCCCGGGCACAACTTAAAAAACCGCCAAAGGGAATTCCCCCCGAGGTAATACCGGGGAACAGGGTGGGTGGAATAGCCTTAACCCCCCACCCGGCAACAATTCATCTACCCCCCCGGGAGGGCCCCCCCACCCAACTATAGCCTCCCACCCACCCCGGGGGTTGGGTGGGGGGCATAGGCCGGGTGGGAGGGAGATAGCCGGGTGGGTGGCCCCCGGGAGGTAGATTAGTTGCGTAGGGGCTTCCCCCATGCTTTTTTCCGTTGCACCATAGGAAGGATAGGTCCATCAGACAGAGGCGAACAAGTCCAGCAAGCGAGGACTTGGTAATTGATTGAGAAACGAAAAGGAAGCTTCCCTTACGGATAACCAATTAATTTTCGAATACCCGAGAGAGGCTTCACCCAATAGATGGGTGCATAAAATGGAAAGATCGGAACACGAGAATGTCTCATATACCGAGACAGACTACCCATTTCAATTGCCATGGTTCCCGAAATCCCACACCCATACGCGTTCCCAAGTTCTGATCGATATCCGCGGAGTTGATTATCCCTCCCGAAGACGAAGATTTGAAGCGGTTCATAATTCACCAAGTACTCGGTATAACCCACGCATTCGTGTACAAACCAGTGTAGACGAAATAACACGAATATCTCCGGTAGTCAGTCCATTTCCATCAGCCGGCCGGTGGGAGCGAGAAGTATGGGATATGTCCGGTGTTTATTCCATCAATCACCCGGATCTACGCCGTATATTAACAGATCACGGTTTCGAGGGTCATCCATTACGAAAAGACTCCCCCCTTAGTGGATATGTGGAAGTACGCTACGATGATCCGGAGAAACGTGTGGTTTCTGAACCAATTGAGATGACCCAAGAATCCCGCTATTTCGATTTCGCTAGTCCTTGGGAACGCCTCTCCCTAGGCGCGTAGCGACTTCGAAGAATAGGTTAGGTCGGGCGAGCGAATAGATGGGAAATGCTACCAATCAGCCGGAGAAGCGCACCGGAGCTATAATTCCCCCCACCCCGCCTCCCTTGCCAGCCCTAATAGAATAGTGGGGGGGGGTGGGTAGTATAGAAGGAAGGTGTAGTTGAAGGTGGCTGGTAGGGTGGGAGAGAAGTGAGTTGGTAGGGGTGGGGGCCCCCTACTTATATCCGGGGGTAGGTACTATAGAAGTGAGTTGGTGGGGGTAGGGGTCTGGTGGTTGAGGGTAGGAGTTGAGTCGGGGGTGAGTAAGAAGGGGTAGGGGAGGTGTATTGCTAGGAAGTGAGGTGGCTGTAAGTGGAAGGTGGGAAGGTAAGTTAAGTGAGTAGAAGGGATCAATTGTGGTGGGTTAGTTGAAGGTTGGTTGGGAACCAACCTCATTTGAGTAGAAAAGTGGCGTGGCCCCTCTTTTTTATTATTCAGGTGAAATGATAAGGTAAGGTTGAGGTGTAGGTGTAGGGGCCCCCCCCTTTATATAGTATAGTAGGGGCTCCATGGTATGGAGGTTCACCCCGTGTTCAATATGGGTTTCAAGTTATGAAGGTGGGTCCATATTCTATACGTGATAGAAATGTGTCCCTGTGTTCCGCCCCCCCCCCTATCTATATCCGGGGCCCTATCCAAACTATGGGGAAGTGAACTATGGAGTGGTAAAGAGGTATGGGCCCAGGGCACTATATAGGTAGGGGTGCCCCGGTGATCTGCCCTATCCAAACTATGGGGGTGCCTAAAGAGAGGGTACCTAATGGACTCACCACCGCCCGTTTCCGAGGTATTACCGTAATCTGAACTTCGTGAAGACTACGGGGAGACACTCTTCTTCACGAAGTAAAGAGGAGGGGTTTGCCTAGAACCCTCTATATAGTTGGTGGGTGGCCCCCCCCGCTTCAGTATATTAGTTGCGGTAGGGCCGGTATCGGTTTCAAATAGCCCAAGTGGGTGGGGAGATATTGAAAAGGGTGGGGGGCTAAGGTTGGGTTCGCAAACCCCCGGATAGTTGCTGGCCGAGTGCAGAAATCTCTTCTATCGAGTGCCGTCTAATCCAATCTCTTGGGCAATACTAGTGTGGTGTAGAAGGGAGGTCCGGGCCTGGCAATCCCTATCGAGTATTCCAAAACGACCTGTACATTTCTGCTATGCACCCCCGGGCGACGTCAGGACATTGACTCTAGGGCGGATGGCTATTGGAAGGGAGAGGTAGAGGTATTGACTTGAGGGCATGCACTCTTATGGCCTCGACCACCTAGCTCGACCGGCAGTAAAGCCGCCCGACGAGGGCATTTCTATTTCTGCGGCCCCTGCCGGGTCATCGCCGTGATATCGGCTCGGCGCCTTCTTTTCTATTATTCCCTACTATCTAGCCGCCGGGCCCCGGGCTCTGATTCAAGACTCCTCCCCGGCCTGGGGTGATTCCCGCTTCACCAAACGACAACGAATTCCGGAACTATACCAATGGGCGGCCACAATAGAGGGCCGGGGTGGGTGGGAGGCCCTCGTGTGTGGGGTTGGGTGGGGGGTGTGTGCATCATTGGGCCTATCCCGGTGCAGCGACTTGGTCTGCTATAATGATGGCTTACTCAAACTCCGAACTAACAGGTGCGTGCTGCTTTGATCGATCGATCAGGCAGGACTGCTGTTTCCTCCATGACTCGACTTGAAGCACATCCCAATCGATAGATACCAGGTTCAGAGTTCAATAGGAACACGCTCATTTCAATTCCCCCCCACCCGCGAGTCCACCTGTTCGAATCGGTGATCTTGTTCCACTACTCAAAAAGTCGTCCTTTGGGCTTTCAGTTAGTTCCAAAACATGGAATCTCTAAGCCATCAGGTTGCAGTTATTGGGGTAAGTGCGTTAGGAGTCTCCTCCAGCGGGAGGGTGGGGTTAGTGGGTAGAGTAGGGCTTGACCTTTTTTTTCATAGGGTGTAAACTATAAAGGCAGGCCCCTACTCTATAATGGGGCCGGGGTTGAGTGACCAATGGATCAAGCCTGTAGGGTCCTCGACTCGGTGGGATTCGAGCAAGCCAGAACGATTGAAGCGGTGGACGGCTAATAGATCTGATCCATCTCGCAGCTAAACTAGAGATGATGGCCGACATGCTTCAATGATATCTTAGTAAGCTATTTAATATATATAAGACTGACTGCTATCCACCCTCTTGAAGGTTGCGCGGTTGGTTAGGCCCAAAGCAAACCCTGGAAGGTCGAACATATATGGGGTGGTTAGCCAAAACTACAAATCCCAACAACTAAACAACTAAACTATAGGGGGGGCCCCCCCGGGAGGTAGATTCATTGGGGGGCCACCCACCCGTAACGGGTTGGGTTGGGTGGGGGGTATAGGGAGGTAGATTAATTTAGTTGGAGGAGATGGCAGTTTTCCTTCCCTACCCGAGACAATAAATATGCGCCCTTTTGTCAACTATATTGCGACCTTTGAATCGATCGAGCAGGTTGCTGTATCGCCTAAAGAAACTACAGGCGATGACCTACCAAATCGGCAAGGATCAACGGCTATCCATTCGACAAGTTCGATGCTCGCAACCCCCCCTTTTTCTATAGTAGTACAAAAGGCGCATATTTATTGCAGGAGAGATCAGAAAGGTGGGTTGGTACAACTCTATTGGAGAAGCTATTCCATCTCCTCTTCTATTATAGGATCCTTATCCAGCCCTCCCTATCTCGTTGTATAAGAGTGGTTTGGTTGGTCCGATCCCGAAATGGATAAGTGTACAGAAATCCCTACCTCGCTATCCCATCCTTTGATGCCGATCGATCACCCGGGAATACCCGGCCGCTGATGGAAGTGGTTCAGGCAGTTATAGTGGTTCAGTTCCGGGAAGAGGAATGCATGGGTGTCTAGCTGGAATGGATAGTCGGGTTGGTTGAATGGCTTTCCTCGACGCCCTTCACCCACCCCAGCTCGGAATGCGAGGGCGCGGATGAGAGAATAGAACGACCCCACCTATGCAGGAATGGATGGAATGGAAGATTTGATCTCCTACTGAGATTGCCTAAAGAAACAATAGGCACCCGGGATAGACGGAATGAGAAGATGATTCCTTCGGCTGGCGAGCCGATATGCCGGAATGGGAATAGGAGGATCTCCTGTCTGGGGGGGAGGGAAAGAAAGAGAGGTTATTGAAAGCATCAATAATGGCCCTTCCTCCCAACCCCGCCCACCACCTCACCACTTGTGTCGCCGGGTCATGGCTACCCGGTCCCACCACCCATCCCCGCGATAAGAAGCTGTAGAGGTTGGCTCATCCCTCGTTCCCTGTTCCGCCGGGGAATTTTCGTTTTTTATAGGCCGGACCCTCCCCTATCTGATGTCGATCCGAAACCGTCAATTCTCAATTCTTAGCCAGCTGGAATGGTTTATCTATCTGGTCCCTCCTCCTCTCATTCCGCCGATGAACCCGACAGGCTACTTCTCTGCT
Organism: Cunninghamia lanceolata; assembly: GCA_027924645.1. Lineage (NCBI taxonomy): Eukaryota > Viridiplantae > Streptophyta > Pinopsida > Cupressales > Cupressaceae > Cunninghamia > Cunninghamia lanceolata. The sequence continues at coordinate 17,124 of BSBN01001913.1, read as the reverse complement.
CATCTCCAACTGCTGCTTCTCCCCCCACCGATTCCCTGCCAGATCCAGTACCTCTTTCATCCGCTGATCCACCCTCTCCAGAAGCGGGGGATTGCACGCAGTGGTAGAGGAACTACTAACCACTCCCACCGGGGTGGGGGGGAGGAGATTAATGCCGGCGAAGCGTACTTCTGGTTGAGAAATCCCTCCCTCACTATTCCTGATCGGGATGAGAAGTGGTATATCAGCTGCTGGGTGTTCGAATCCTCCTGCCATTCAATAGCCCCCATGGTTTGGAATGGATGATTAGCCAGCCAGGTTAGTTCAGCTTGCTACTCCCGATCCCGAATGGCAGGGATAGTCGTCGAGAGAGGAAGAACTATATTGCCCTTCTCAATATTTCGGGTCGGGCTGCAAACCGACAGAAGGGAATAGAGTTCGGTTCATCCATCCCGGCAAATGGTTCATCGTCGGGTCGGGTCGGGTCCCTCCTCCAAATCTTTGATCTCCTACAACTATCTAAGGGGGGGGGATCGAGAGGTTCTAGAAAATCCTTTGATGCCGATGCACGGAAACAGATGCCACAAGTCGCCCTAGCTTCCGATTAATCCGAACGAACAGCTCTAGCCGTCATTCCATTAGTGGTTGGGCCGACCCTAGCAGTGTAGGATACTCCATCCGATCCCGGGGGGGTGGGAGGAGATAGAGCTGCGCAGTATTCGAATAGATTGATCTACCACCCGGCCCTTTCACCCACCCACCCTTATTCTCGGCCCCCCACCCGGCTAGGGGTGGGTGGGTGGATGATAGTTGGGGTTCTAGGCAAACCCTCGGAAAGTAAGCAGGAAGCAGCTGGCCATGAACCCAATTATAGTTCTCCGGGTGGGTTGGGGGATAAAAGTTGGTCGAGTGGAGGAATCAAGCCGAACTGGCTAATCCATGACCGTTTCTGTAGTCGATCAAAGCGGGTGGGTGGGAGGCGAGAGTTAGGGTGGGTGGGTGGGTGAAAGGGGGCCCGGGCCTTCCATAGTTGTGGCAACTATAATTGGCCCTCTCCTCCACCCCGATTCTATACGTAACATGCCTACTATAGGCCTCCCACCCACCCGGAGCAGATAGAGAGGGGGGGCTACAGTTCTAGTGTTAGTCGCATCGCGCAGGCGACCCGGTCAACCTAGGCCGTATTACGTATATAATCGATTCAATTCGATCCAAATTGATCGCCCGGCAATATATATTCACTATACTAGCAGCCGGGCTTCTGGGAGGTAGATGCCGTTGGCTAGGCGCCCATCCATCATCACTGGGTGAGCCGATTTGGCGGGCGGCCGGGGGAGTCGCCCGAAACGGGGCGAGGCTCATGCACCCGAAAAGTCTCACCGGCTCTCGAGCCGGACTCAGAAAGGCGCAGCTGAGGTTTTCGAAAAATGGACCCGAGCCAATCAACTCCGGTTGGTATTGTTGTGACGTGCTCTCGCATCGCCCTAAACGACAGTTGAGCAGTCCAAACTTTTTAGGCGGGCGGCGCTGATGACCGTAGTCTGAACTCCTAAAAGATTACGGGTTTCCCTCATCTTCACGAATCAGCCCCCCGTGCCGGAGTCCGGGCGTGCCCATTTCAATAGTGGTTCACCCGGCCCGCCCCCCCCGCATTAGATTAGTTAGCGGCCGGCCGGCGCGACCATTCACTCCCCCGCCCGTCAATTCAATCAATCACAATCATATTCCTCACTCTACTCACAATCCCTCATACGAATGCGGCTCTGCTATAATAGCGCTCCGCTCTCTTCTATAGTTGTTTCATCTGTCGGAATGACCATCGTCCGCTTTATCATTTCTGATAGCTGGACGATGGGGAGTGGTTGGGGCCGGATATATTCTAGGGAACGGAACAGATTATATAGGGCGCTAGCGCTAAGTTACGTCATTTCTGCGCCCATATCTAGAGATAGGGAGAATGGCGAATACGTGAGGTGATACTCTTGTTATGATTTCATTACCCCCGCCCCCGACCAATACTTTGGCTTTGGCTTTAGTCCATCTCTAGTCGAGGGTAGAGAAAAGCCTATTATACTCTATATTGCCCCGTTCGTCCATCTTTAGTCGAGGGTATATTCCTCGTCATTAGTCGAAGAAGCTCCCACTCATATCACGTATATAGGAGCCAACCCCACCTATCCCTGCCCCATAGATGGGCCCATATAATCTCTCTAGGGGGGCGGGGGGCCCGCCAGAATAGAGGTAGGGCCTGCCAAAGATCGGCGATCATGACATGAACCTGGTAGTCGCCACGGTACTTGCCATTCGCAACAACTATAGAAGAGGGGGGGGCCAGACCTGGTAGATAGACTGGATCGGGCCCTATCATGAACTCCGCTCATATCTCTCCTATCTCGACTGGACTTCTCTCCTCGATTGGTATTCGCCAGATTGGGGCGGTATGGCTCGACTGATTGGGATGATAAGGCGGTACGGCTCGGCACGGGGGAGGTGGGTATTTACCGATGGCAGGTGGCCCATTCATGAAAGAAACGTCGAGGCTCGACCTGGAGAAAGGGTCAGGGCTGCATCCGGGGCCCCTACTATCTATAGGGTTCAGTCCCCTTTCTCGCTTACCGAGAAAGTAGGGAGGGGGTTGGTCGACCCCCCTCTCTCCCCATCTGATCAGGTCCTCGACCGGGGATAGGGCTAGGGATAGGGCAGATAGGGAGAGAGGGGCTCATGTCATGTTGTCCGAGTGCATCGGTAGGTCGAGCGCTCCCCCGACTGGTTTCAATAGGTCGTGCTTGATCATGAATCAGTCAATCAGTCTATTACGTAATATCGAGCGCATAAATGACCAATCATTATTCCAATCCTCTCACCCCAGAGATATGGATAGGGGCACGGTCCCCCCTATATATGGATATATTCTAGACAGATATATAGCTGGGGTCCCGGGGTGACCTAACCACCACTACCACTACTACGAAAGGGAGCCACCCCACCTTCACTCTCCCCCGGGAGGGACAGAGCTACCGGGACTATAGAAAGATCTGGAGGGGGGGCCACTCTCTTCCCAGCCACTCGATGGAAGACCACTCGAGCGACTAACCATCTAACTATGAAAAGCCATTTCAGATAGAAAGCTATAATTCCCCCCCGGGCACTTCGGCGTCCCACCCAACCCCGGCTATAGTTGTCTGGTGGGGCCTAAAGGAGATGGGGGACTCCTCCGGATGAGAAGCAAGTAGCTGTTGAGAAGCCCTACCCCTATCTTGGCGGTGGGGCGGGGACTCCTCCTTCCCAAGTAGCTGTTGATAAGTTACCCCCTCCTTTCCCGGCTATATAGGTAGGGCTGGTGGGCACCCTTCCTCCTTTCCGGCCAATAGCCCACTATAGGAGAGGGGGGTCGGGCCCCCATAGTTTGGGCCTGGTCGACTAGATTATGAGGGGAGGGCCTATTCATTCTACTGAACGAGAAACGAACCTATTCGGAGTGCGGGCGGTCGCCGGGAAGGGAATGGGCGAGAGGGGCGCCCAACCGCTGCAGCCGGGAGTATGGAGAATGGCCAGAATCTTGCAATCCTTGGTTGGCGGGCGCCGAACCTGCTCTGCTCTTAACATCACTCGCCCCACCTTACCGATCTTAACATCACTCCACGATGTTACGCAAGATGTTGCGTGAAGGGCCTTACATGTCACCACGCCTGCTCACCAATAGGAGAGAGTTTATATCAGCTGTGGCGGACACACACATACGGAAATGTGCAGGTAACTATTAAAGTGCCCTCCGGAGGATCACCTACACGGCTCACTAACTCTGCATTGGTCGAAGGCTGTACAATCTTGATCAAAGCTGTATGGATACAGAGTCTGACAATAAGCCCGAAGGCTGTACGATCTTATTACAATGGGGCCGAAGACCACGCCCCTAGTTGATAGGGCAAAAGATCCTAATCCCAGCTAACCGCGTATCTCCCACCCACCCACCCCAGTTCATCGGTAGGCATTGCAAAAGAAAGATCCTAATCCCAGCGGGAGTACGCAATGAGTGCTTCAATCTCTTCGCTTCAGTAGTCAGCTCTGGAATGCTTCAGCAGTTCTCAAGGATTTCGGAACTCTCTTGCTACTTGCTATTACTTTCGGTCCCCCCCCCCTTTCTATAGTTATAGGGCCCTCTCTCTCTTCTGCGGGACGCCCCCCTACCTATATAACTGGCACGGGCTGCCAGCCCGCGTTCATGCAATTACTTGAACGGGCTGCCAGCCCGCGTTCATGCAATTTCCGCGTCCATGCAAAATCAGATGCTAACAAACTCGAGACGAGATATCGCCGCCCCGGGGATCACTCCCCGTGCCGCGCGCCCACTACTACCAGCAATCGAAGACTCCAACTCCACATGGCGATCATCATCTGCAGTACAACAGTTCCCAGCAATCGAAGACTCCAACTCCACATGGCATCATCTGGCAAAGCGGCAGCAACCACTGCATGCAGCTTGATCGAAGTCGCACGCGCCATCACCACGTTAATTGCGTTCGACAAGTGGCCCCAATCACCTCGTGTTCAGGCCGGATGATATCTGTGCGATCCCTCCAAGATCTTTTCCCCAATCCAGTAATCTTCCGTTCTGGTCCCTCCAATTCTCTGATCAACCTCATCAATCTCGAAATGGCACTCCCGAAGCGCGTACATACTTATTCTCGCAACCGCCTGTATGTAAGCCGTGCGCTTATCGGCTACGCCCTGTTCAAGCTGATCGCCGGACTGCTCGGTCCAGGATCTGCCATACTTTCCATTTCAAGACCAATCCGCCCATCGCACTATCAGTACAAACAAGTCTATCTGCGGATGATCTCTTCCCATAGCTGCCAAACACTTAGATCTCTGGCACCCCCCCCACTTCTTCTGCCCTTCTTCCTCCCAACCCATCCCGGGTGAACTCGATAGGAGAATTGAGGGTATCACTTTTCTAGGGAGAGAGGGGGCTAGGTCCATAGAGGTCAAAAGTGCACCAACCCCCACCCCCCTACTATAGTTTAGTTGATGGAGGTAGGGCTATAGTTAGGTAGGGCCCGGGTAGAAAGGGTATCACGTATAGAATGCCCTACCCCCTACCTGGTGTTTCTGTGACTCCCTATTCTCTATCGTGTACGTGATATCAGTCATCAGTCGCCCTTTCTATAGTAGGGCGTATATACTAGTAGCGTCGCTTCGCTCGCCCCCTCTCTTCTCTTCTCTGTGCGCCATACCCAGTTATATAGGTAGGGGCTGCGGGGCCCAACCATTTACAACAAGTCGATCCTTTGGCCAATCCACCTGTCAAGATATGGTTGCGGTTGATCCATATCCCAAATCCATTCATACAGATTAACGACTGCCCTATAGCCCAGGGGGGGAGATATAGAGTTGGGTGGGAGATTCAGGTTCGGGGGCCGCGGCTAACGCTTGAATCACTTCACTTGGGGAGCTGGTCGCAAGCTTTTCTGAGAATCAAAGGAGTTGTTTTGCCGTTAGATAAGATGGATACTCAATCCATGGTGACGGAGCCGACGCGAGAGTGTCCTTAACGGTGAGCGGTTCTCTGAGACCAGCATTACCGTATATCCATAGGGGCCACCCGAGTGGGAGGGGATTATAGGGTCCAGTGTACGAATGGTTAATGGATCGGCCCTGCTCTTCCAAGCTTGCAAAAAAACCTTATCTCGCCCTAGCGGAGAGAAGAGCCAAGGAAAGAACCCTATCTCGCTCTAGCTGTCAAGATAAAGAGGCTAAGCGGTTAACCTTACTTTAAAAGGGGGGGGGCGGAAGTTCTAGTCTGGGGACTGGGTCGTCGATAATTCCCCCGGAGAGCGGGATAACTCCGCAAGAGCCGGAAGTTTCGGTAGCTCCTCCGGGTGATGTTTCGTCTACTAAAGCAGTTTCCGTCTAGAATGGGAGTTCTTATGAGGGACCTGCTACAGCAGCGGGGTATGGGGGAAGCTCTCTTCCTCTCCCTGAGGAGAGTAGCGAGACTGGGGGAGAGGAAAGCGCCGGTAGTTTCCCCGCGGGCAATGAAGAGAAAAAGCAATCTATAGCCTCCCACCCCGGCTGCTAGTATAGTTGGGGGGCATGGAGAATAGCATGTCGAGTGAGAAAGAGTCGGAGCTAGAAAACGAGAAGCGGCTGTGTGAAAGTAGCGGGAAAGCGGGGAATGCGTTGGCTATGAGTCAGATCAAATCTGAATCGGTCTGCGATAATATCCCAAGTCATTCCTCTCCCTCGAGCGGGGGCTGTAGCGTGGAGAAGACCAGAAAATCCTATGGGGTGGATGAGAGTTCCGCCTATCTATAGTAGGGGGGGGGGTTGATTTGAGTAGGGCGGATGATTATGTCGAAAGAGCCCTACTCTACAATGGGGTTCTTGGATTTGAGTGGAGGCCCAGGGCTGAGTGGGCGCGTGGCCGGGGGTGTTCAATATCAGGGGAGTGCTTAAGACGAACGCGCTCGTGTGAGTTCCCCCAGCAGTGGCCAAGCAGCAAGGAGGCGCTTGTAAGAGAGGCGGCCCCGGTCCCCCCCAGTCCATCTGGTCCTAAGCAGGACCCAATCGCCCTATCCTCTATAGTGGTCCGCGCGGAGGGCTCGATCAACCACCTCAAAGGAACCACCTCAACCTCAAAGATGCGAACTATAGTTGGAGCGACATGCGGAAGAGATAAATAGGCTAACCCCCAGTTATATAGGTAGGGGTGGAGGTAGGGGCTTTCGGGGATCCTTCGTCTCCGGTTCAAAATGTGGATACTGGTGATGGGGAAGATAGCCCAAAAGGGCTGACTGCGCCGCCGCGGGCCCGGAGGTCAGTAGCGGGGGGAAGGGCCCCTACCTATATAGCTGGGGAAGGGCCCCGGGGGGGGAGGGAATTTTCTAGCGGTTGCTGAGGAACTGAATGAGTTTGTGTCTGGGGACTTAAGTGATTTCGAGGGGAGCTGAGTGTTTGGAGCGGCGGGCTTCATTTCCGTTGCGTGACTGACAAGTATTCTGGCCTCCTCTTAAAGAATGGTAGGGGGTGAAGTGGCTCCATTATAGAGAGGGGGGAGGGGGCGTCTCCTTGAAGGCGCGGAGGTCATTAGCGGGGGGAAGGCGGGGCCCCCCATCCCATGAAGTAGGTAATAGAGGAGATGTATCTGATGGAGTAAGATCGCCCCTACTATCTATAGGGCGTAGCTCTATATTATGATGTAATAGAAATAGAAATGACTTGTTGTATGTAAAAAGTGGTATATGGTAAAAGTGGAGGAAAGGTGGACCAGCTAAGCTCAATGTTTTTGCTTTGCCCTATTCAAACTATCTAGAGTAGGGGGGGCCCCTACTATATAAAGAAAGGCGGTTTTGGTCTCTTTGAAATGAGAGGAGTTTTACTTTCCACCTTGAAGTCTCGAGAAAAGAAAGGATGTGAGAGTGCCAGTCTGGAGCGTGGGAATAGCAATCACTGCCCCTCATTTAGGTCCGTGCATGGATTGACGTAGCACCCGGAAACAGGTCCTCTGTAACTAGACCTCCCGAACGAGATAACCAAGGAGCTAATCTATCCGTCCGTGTTTCACCAGACTATGGATAGGGGCCCCGTTTTCAGTGATCTTGTTCCGCATCTTCGAACTTATATGATACTGGGCCATGCTTAACATTCATTCGGGTGAATAGCGGTCTTCTCCACTAAACAGTTGACCCGCCCCTTCTTTATATTATTGTATTCGCCATCTAGGCGATGGATTGATTATCGAAATGCTGCTTTCCGGTATAGCGCGAGGTTATGGCCGACACTCTTAGTTCTTGCCCATAGTTTCTTCGCCTACTCAAGCCATCCCGGATTCGTGCATGCAAGGGCTCGACCGCCCCCTCTCTCTATAATGGGTGGGTTGAAAGGTGGGGAGCTGGTTCGCCCCAAAGAGAGATGGATAGATCGCACAACCCAGCTATATAGGTAGGGAATTCTGCGACACCTCCAGCAGTAGTCGATCCCCACTCATTATAGCTATTCCAACCATTATAAACGAGTGGGGGGGGCCCGTCCGATCCCGTTATCAAATCTTAGGTGCTGGTCAGATAGGGAGAGATGGCCCCTGTAGCCGTTTCATTGAATGGAGGTATCGAACCCCCAATTCGTTCAATCCGACCATTCCATGACTACAGAATCGACTCCAAACTATTGCCACTCATTTCATCAGTCCGTTACTCCAGCATCAACTCAAGAAATGATTGAGTGAGACAGATGAAGAAATCCCCATGAAAGCTAGTGAATCTGGAAACCAGAAAGGCTAACCAGGTGGAGCGCCGGATCATCCTCTACTTCTTGGTCCGTTCGAACCCCAATCGCCATGATTCATTAAACAGCTGCTAGTGATTCAATGGTTCGATGAGATCCTAGGGCCAACAGGACGGACTTCCCATTATCACCGGATTGGAGGATTCGGATAGATAGATCCAGGTCATATCATGTATGTCAAAGATCACCAACCCGCCTACCCCAGATGTGCGGTTATTCCCATGCTTTCCCAGTGTCAACTATTTAGAAGTATTGCACCATTCAAGATGGATCGACTGATTTCGCTGGACTCGGAGGATTCATTCGAGAGTGAAGAAGCATCTCTCAGTCGTTTGGAAACAAAGTTATAACACAAGGTATACCTACATATGCTCTTCAGCGTGAGAGGACGAGCCTAGAAATATTAAGACGGGATACTGCCCGCGGGTGGGGGGGAATTCTAGCAGGGCCTTCTCGACTATCTAGAATTCCCCCCCACCCGGGTCGTGCCCTTCTCGGCTTTGTCTGGGCGGAGCCTGTCCTTCTCAACTAGATGGGTGGGGCCTGATTAGCAATGGTTGGGGTTGGTATGGAAGGTGGAGTTCATGGGGTTTGGGGTCCCCTCCCCCCCTCCCTCCTTTATCAACAGAACCCGGGGGCTCCGCTACACTTCCGGGTGGGGGGGTACTATAGAGTGGGGGGGTATAGTTCCCAAATGGAATGGATTTGAACTCGACGAACGTTCCGGCTAGAATTAAGAATAGGTTCAACTATAGTTCACTCAGTGAGAAGAGGCGGGGTGGGGGGGCCGATCACTACCCTCCCATCCCCTCCGAAATATTTCAATCGCATCTTGAACCCGGCCCGGCTGCTAGTTTAGTATTTCTTTGGCGGATTCTAGACGTAACATCGGGATGGGTGGGCAATTTCTCAAAGTTGGTGGGTGGGAGGACAAAAGGGTCTTCCGGGTGGGAGGCTTAATCTTCCCCCCCCCAACCCGGGCCCCTACTATTCGCCAGGACTGGGAATCTTCATCCGGAGGTATGTTACGTATAGATGCTTTCGAGTTCTTAGTAGGGGGGCCCCGATTTAGTTGGTAGGAGGGCTTGTAGTTGGGAGTAGAGGTTCCTAGTTGGGAGTAGAGGTTCGTATCACGTCTATAAGGAGAGAGTCGTCAGTACGAGCTTGTAGTCGGAGCCGTGGGATCCAGTCGCCAGTGTAAAGTGCCCAGTGTATATAAAGGTCGAGTGCCCAGTCAGTAGAGAGTAGGAAGGGGGATTGGGGATGAGGAGTGCCCCCCATCTCTATCTAAATAGGATTAGGTTAAGGATGAGGAGTGCCCCCCATCTCTATCTAAATAGGATGAGGTGAAGGATTGGTAGTGCCCAGTTAAGGCTTTGGTGGTTGCCCTATATATAGATGGGGATTGGGTGGTTGGTATGAGGCTTTGGTCGGAAGTTAAGGCTTCAGTCTAGAGTGTAAGGATTGGGTGGTTGCCCATCCGCTTCACGAAAAATGGACGTGGCAGTGTATCGAGAAGCATTGGTGTTCCGGATACCGACATGGTAATGGGGTCCCTCGCTCCTATGCAACTCTTTCGCAATCACCACTTCTCTGCGGCAAGACTCTCTCTAGAATCTCTTCGGGGGAGCAGTCCTTTCTTCTCCTTCCGGGACGGAGTCAGTAGAACCTATTTCCTAACTGATATCGCTCATTCCAAACCCTTCATTATCGTTCGGCGAAGAAGTACGATGGAGGAGGCGAGGCATGGTGGAGGTTCATTTTCATGGGCTTTGTCTCAAATGAATTCCGCCCAATGGCAGGCTATGGTTCGGTGGAGGCTAGCTCCCGTTCCATCGCTCACGAATCCGCATATCTATTAAGTATCTACCATTCAGTAATGAACTGGCTGGCGTGGTCGCTTGCTCGCAGGCACGCCTCAATTCATTATTGGTGTATACGGAGCCGTATCGACGATCATGAGAGTCTGCCTCAACCTCTATCGGCCGGTTCGGGTTCGAATCGCGAAGTGGAGTTTCCGGAACGGATCGAGATGGGTGATTGATGTACGGTCGAATGATGGACAGTCGCCCAACCTACCAATCCCCTGCAGCTGTTAGCTTTTTATTCCCACCCGGGTGGGGGAAAATTCTAGTGGGTTCCGGGTGAGAGAAGAGGCAAATGTGTTCGGAGGACGAGAAGCATACCTATAATGATCTTAGCCAATAAGGAGACCGACCTGGGTGGGGTGTATAATCTCAATGCTCCATTAGCGAATGCATCGGGCTGGGCCGTAGCGCGATGGATGAAGCCCGGCGGTGTCACGGAAGGATTAAACAGGCGTGGGGAGCATGGGAGAGAAAAGACTAGATATGACTAGCAACTACTCAACTATAGTTGTGTATGTGAAGGAATAAGCGTTGTTTCTGCCCTCCATCTGTATGCGCTGCCCATGCGCCGCAGTTGGGTCTAATCGACCACTAACCACTAGTAATCCCGCTACGCTCTGGGTGATACTACTCTCTATTTGGGATGTGGAAGGGATGAATGAAGCGGTAATGTTCTCACTCCCACCCACCCGGGCTTTGTAGTTCACTCGTTGTAATTGCACCACTTCAAAGAACCAATATCTTTCCCTGCGGAAGTAATGGAACAAATCCATCGCCGCCTTCTGGCGGCATCAGAAAGCCACAACTTGGATTCTAGCACTCAGCCCCATCCTCCGGTCCCCTCCGCAAGTCGCCCCGGACTGGCATCCCTACTTGAAGAAGTGGGGGGCCCCGAATCACGGCCAAGCAGTGCTCCTGGAAGTTCCTCTGGCATTATGGTCCGAAAATAAAGGAGCTACCCGCTCCTAAGCTATTACCTACTAACCTAAGCTAAGCTATTACCTACTAACCTAAGTCTAAAGGTCACTCTATAATCGAGTTCCCATCGGGGGGGGCCCCTCCCGGGGGGGGTAGATTAATTGGTGGGCCCCCCCCAAGATTCTTCCTCCAACTCATTACAGGCACTCCCATTAGTATCGGAATCAGCCACTACCATTAGCCACTATTATAGTAGTAGGGTAGGGGGCCGGTCATCAATTAATGAAGAATACTATAAGGAAGTGCGGGAGGGAGGGAGGGGCGCCCCTACCCGGTCATCATAAAAGTGGGTTCTTAGGCCGAACCTTGCCAGGGTGGGTGGGAGGAGATAGTTGTAGGGCCCCCCTCTTCTATAGTTGAATAGACTTGGAGAATCTCGTAATCATTCCGGCCTAAAGAACAATAGGGCGTATCAGCCACCACTCTTAGCTGGTGCTGCATCGACTATAGATGCCGGACACTATGCCGGTGCCGCTAATATATGGATATATGCCGCTGGGAATGGTAGATAGGCGGTCCGATCAAGCGATGAAAGCGGGTCGATCGCCCGGTGTTGTGTTTATTATCCCATTCCGCCCCCGGTTCGGCCCGGGAAGGTATTGATGCTGAAGGCTGAGGTCTCATACCGGCCATCAGCTGCTGAAGGATCTGATGAAATGAAGCCGATCGGCGATACTTGTGGAATAAGAGCTGCATGCTGCCGCCAGTAGGTGCTGCCAGTAATCCATCCGGACACCCTCAATCAACCACTAGAATTCCCCCCCGGGGAACAAAAAAATACCCCCCACCCGGCAACAATTAATCTACCCCCCCAACTATTGCCTCCCACCCACAATATAATCTACCCCCCCGGGAGGGCCCCCCCACCCGGCCTATGCCCCCCACCCAACCCCGGGGTGGGTGGGAGGATGAAGGTTGGGCAAACCCCCGGATATATTGAACGCCTATAGTTTTATCTCCCTCTCTCAACAGCAGGGTTTTCCTCAATTAAGGCCCGCCCCCGGCCCTAGCCTTCAACGGAGACTCCCTGGTCGAATTCTTCGCCCCTGTTCTGTGAGTGCAGCTCTCAGCACATTTCTGGATAGAATGGCTGCATCTCTCTCAGCTATGGCAAGTATCACCGGCTCGACTCGACCGCTGGAAAATGCCATAGGGGACGGGCCTAGATAGTGAGATCAGCCCGAGCAATGGATCGATCTAACGCGTATTCACTAGTCGATCCAGCTAGAGAAGGATATGGGAAACCCATCGCTCGCAAAAAAGAACTAGAACTCCCCCCCACCCGTGCTTGGGGTAGGTCATAGAGCGGCCGGTATCTGCCCCCTAAGCGTTATTGCCCGCTTACGCCGAACCCGCACTCCTTCTTCGGTAATGCACCGGTAACGGGAAAGCATCCTCATGTTCACCCACCTCATACTGATCTGCTTATCGGAGACAAGCGCTTCTATCAACATCTAGAGATCGGGCAATAGTCGAATGCATTGGGATGGCCATTTAATCCGGGGGTTCCCCCGCAGAAGCGAGTTTCCCCATACCTGTATTGCTGGTATCGGCCCCGGCTGCAACCTCCACCCACCCACAATAATCAGGGGTGGGTGGGAGGCAATAGTTGGGGGGGGCTCTTGGTTCTAATCTACCTCCCTTTATCTCAACAACTAATCTACCTCCCTACCCTGGCGAATAGTGGGGGCCCTCCCCCCGCAACTATAGCCTCCCACCCACCCCAGCCTAGAACCCTCGGGTTTCAATAGTTGGGGGGCCCCCGGCTCGGATCGGCAATGCCCTACGGGGTGGGTGGGAGGAAGAGGGGGCCAGTCGGCATCTATCTCCATCTCAGGCCGTGGGCCCCCCCCCTCCCCCCCTAAATAGTTGTTCTAGTAGGGCATCCTTCCGGCTACTACAGATCGAAGACGCCGGGTGAACAGGATCGGGGCTCAGAGATAGGGCCGATGGTAGGGCATCTCTTGAATCCGACCGGGTAGCCTATATAGGTAGGGGCATTCACTCGAAAGCCTTAGACAAACCCTTCCGCGTCCGGCGGCGAACTATCGGGCGACTAGCTCTATATCCGGGGGTAAGATTGCCCATCTCCTCCCACCCACCCACCCGGCTGCTAATATAGTTCTCCGTAGGGGCCCCCGGGAATCATAGGGTCCTCCGGAACTAAACTATAGTTGCCTCGCCGACTAGACTATAGTTCTTCTATAGTGGGGCCCCTACTAATCTGGATGCCGGCATCGATGGATGGATGGATGCAAGCCAGGGCGGCTCGATACCCTCGCCCCTCGCTCTGCTCTCTGGATCGAGATAGTCAGAGTTCGGGGTGGGGGAACTAAACTAAACCATAGCCCGCCCCTTCTTTCAACTAGAGTAGCGGGGTGGGGGCCCCAACCTTCTATAGTTAACAACTAAGCCACCCCATAGTATAGTATAGAAAGGGGGTAGGGCTAGCTCCTCCCAGCCTATCTATAGCTATTATAGAGGGGTGGGGGGGGGTCGAGTCCTTTCGGGCGAGCCCCCGGGAAGCGCACCCTCTGGAACTAGAGTGGCTCCATCCGAGAAAGATCTTTTTCTACCATACCATGAATCTATGGGTAAGGCGGATAGGGAACCGCGGGTAAATGGCCAGCCCCAGACCCGGCGGAATATCCACTAGCTTTTTAGTTGGAAACTAGAGCCGAAAACTGGTCCATTCCAGAGGCAGCAGGCAGCATCATGCTCCACCGCTGGACACATCTCTATTTCGCAGCCCTATAGATAGTAGGGCCGCAGCGCGAGGAAGCTGACCGAACGCCCTTCCTTGGTCATTCAATCCCCAGTAGCGAAGGAACTACTCTCTCTATGAGCGAGTAAAAAGTCTCGAATTCCAGATCTCCAAAGAAAGCGGGGAGCATAAGAACCGGGGAACGTATTTCTGGTGAGTCCGCTCTATCTATAATCGGAACCGGAGTCCTTGTCTTCGCACAGTTCTGTAAACGAATGATCGGGCGTTTTTCCGGATGGACATGGAAGGCCCGGTTTCTTCTGTGCCGTCTCTCGATGCAGCATTTTTCTCTCAATGCCGGGGATCCGATCCGAAGAGACGGAGGAACGATGGAATGAATATATTAAAGGTTGAAAGCGAGAGACTGTAATCACATTCCTTTAGGCATACCGCCATCTTAGATTTCTGCCGAACTATAGCTATAGAAGATGGTCAACTAGAGTTCGTTCTATAGTTGGGGGCATGTTACGTATAGAATATGGGTAGGGGGGGCTTGAACTATCAATTTCTCTACGGGGTGGTTCTATACGTAACATGCCCAGCGAACTAAGATTCCCCCCCCCAATCTATATCCTCCCACCCACCACTATAATCCCCACCCACCCGTTCACCCACCCCGGGTTTCAAAAGGTTGGGTTCCGACTAGAATCCCCACCCAACCCGCCTAAAGAAACTACAGGCAGAGGAGGGATGGCGAAAGCTAGTGGCACAGCTAGTGAGCAGCTCCCAACCAATACTACTCCGATTTCTATATTGAAGGTGGGCCCCCACTGTTCCCACCCACCCGGGCCCCGCCCCTGGTCCAATTATTATCATCCGGAGAAGGTTAGCCGATCTTCACCCTCACCCGGCACTTTATCTCGGAATATAACGGGTGGGTGGGTTATACCGTAACCTTCACGATATAGTTCAGGAGAGTGCCCCCCCCCGGCTGCTAGTATGGTTTCGGTGTTTGTTAATTGTGGGGGGCTAATGTTCCGGAATCTCCGTTCAGATTCCGGGTTTGTCTAGAACCCTCGGGTGGGTGGGCAGGGGTGGGTGGGAGGCAATAGTTGCTTCAGTAGATTAGGTTTGGGAGGTTTCTCCCTATGCCCCCCACCCAACCCCACACACGTTGTTGACCCCCCCAGATTATTGTTGTTGTTGAGGCCCCTATCTAGAATCTCCGACGGCAGGCATTTGTGTACTATACTCTCCATATAGGGGAGGGGCGCCATATCCATATCTATAGTGCCATAGTTCAGTTCGCCCCCAGAGAGATCTATTCTATCGCCCCCATATAGCCGAAGCGGGGCCTATCGGTTTCTATACCTACCATCCCATCCACAGTTCAGGGAGGTCGAGGGCATATAGATATGGATAGCCACATAGAGATAAGGGGGGCCCCCAAGAAAATACAAATTATCGATCGCTAGATGATCCCTCAACTCATGTTACGTATATAATCAATCTCGAATCATCTATCCGATAGGATTGGGATTAGGATTGATTCTATATCGAATCGATGAAATGAACTCCCCTATGTATCTAGATATGGCGACCTCCCCCGATATCAATATCCAATGGGATAGATAGGGGCGTAGCACTCTGATCTCATCTCATCCATCGGATGGGAGCCTATCTCTATATGGGTAGACGTCGATCCGAGTGGAGTCAATCGAGTAGAGTCTAATGGAATGAAGACGTATTATAAGCTCTCGCTCCATTGTACTCTAGGTCCCCCACGCCATATACAGATAGGGCGGTTCGTAACTTACCGTTACAGTTTTCAATTCCGTATGCATTTGCTGAGAATGAAGTGCCGGCTGCAACCTCCACCCACCCACGGCTAATTGGAGAAACCGAGCCCCCGCTATCTCCCACCCGGGCCCCACCCCAATCATCGGTAGATTATTGTGGGTGGGTGCCTATTTAACCCCGGCTGCTAGTTTAGTTGGGGGGCACTCTCCTGAACTATATCGTGAAGGAGAGGAATAACCCACACACGGGAATGGATCATTAGCAGGGACAACTAGTCCATTCTGATCACCTACTTCTGGGGTTCGGCTATCCACAATCGATAGAGCGGCCAACCCGACGATGAGCCACCGAGATGGAAGAAAGAGATGCAATAATATAAATAAGGGGCAGATGCCGGGTGCGTACACTCAACTGACAAAAGCTACTACTCGCCTGATAGGATAGGGAGAAAGGAATTCTTCTCCGTGGGGGATGAGATTGAAGGAGATGCTGGCTATTGTGCAGTGGATCGCATTTCGAATACTGCTGGGAACTCCTCGACTTTATAGCCGGGTGGTGGGAACTACTTAACGACTGGTTCTGGTTTCCCTGCGGCAAGGGATGGAGATTCGAGACACTCTTATGACACAGGAGAGGGATCATCGGGTGGTTCCGAGCAACCCCATGCACCGCTAGCAATCTCTTTCTCGGAGGGTTCGGGTGGGACGGATGTTTCCGATGCTGGGGAGCGCTCTTATGCGGGCCGCCATCGAGAAGAATCAGTCGATCGGTTTACGGCTAGTTCAGGTGATCCATTCTATTTGTCAGCTAGGTCAGCTATCCAACCCACCCACCCGTCAAGACAAGAATAGATTTGGCTTTGGGGTGATCCCTATATATCATATGATATGGCATCTCACAGAAATCTAGCGACGGGATGGCGAAAGTGACTATATAGGATAGGGCACCTCGTCCATCGGGGGTGAGGGTCGAGGTCCGTTGCCCGTATATATATCTTATCTGGGGCGGTAGGCCTATCTATATATGGGGAGGCCGAGGGCTACTATACTCTATGTAGAACGGGGAGGAGGGATAGAGAGTCTAGTTGGGCCCATATAGATCTACCATCCATCCATTATCGGTCATCAGTCATATCACGTGTATAATATACGAATAGATGTATGATCTCGACAATAATATATTTGAGGGGCCGCCCATAGGATAGATAGGCCCCTATCCGAACTCCCTATATATCCATATGGCGGTATAATATATCTACTGGGGGAGGCCGAGCCATCTATATCTACCCATCATGACAACCATGCAGCGGATCGATATCGATCTGGTGTGATCATCCGCTGGGGCTAAATAGGCATGGTATGGGGGTATATTAGAGATTGGGGGTGGAGTGCAGCGGAGGATCGGAGCGAACCCTATCCGCCCCTCCCCCTCCCCCTCTATATATAGGCCATAGGCGGCTGCTCGGGAGAGATTCTCCATCGGCAACTATCTTCCCCCCACCCACCCCGGGGA
>BSBN01001912.1:0-174547 GCA_027924645.1 Cunninghamia lanceolata | reverse complement strand
AGTGTTAAAATGAATGTGATAAATGTCACTTCATAAAAATGAAAAGTAATAAACTAAAGTGATAAAAATGGGTGTCATCAATGAGAATCTTGTATACCACATCATGTCATAAACAATGAACCTTAGCATTTAACACTATAGATAAAAACTAGATTTGAATGTGAACTCTATCTCTCTCCCTAACTCTCTCTCTCTCTTTAACTTATGCTACCTAAATATTCACTAGCCCTATAAAAATCATTTAACAAAATAGTAAGGAACAAAGAAGAAATAATTTATTTAGATAGTGATAAGGTTCAAAGCCTAAGTGAAAACATAAAACATGTCCTCACATTAGTTTTACAACACTCATTTCCCTTCAAATTTCTCTCTCAATATCACAACAAAATTTGTAGGTAACACTTTTTGTTCTCCCAATGTTCATCAGGATATGGATCCTAAAATCAAATGACAAAAAGAAAATTTAATTTTTATTTTCAAGGAATAGAAGAAAAAAATAGGAAAAAATATATAATGCATGAAATGTGAAAGCAATAGAAATTTTACCAAGACCTAATGATGAACAACATGTTTTAAAATTAGATTTGAAGGGTTAACAGTTGTAGCATTGTGGTCAAACAACTTAGAGGAAAACTCCTTTTACCAAAACACAATGAGAATATAAGATGGAGGACTGAAAAGGATTTCTTCTACACCCTATTTTGGTAATATATAAAATCAAGAGAGAAGAATGAGGGCCAAATAATATAATTGGTATAGGGAGAGATGGGAAATGCTAAGGGAGGGATGGTGGAATATGAATGTGATAACACATCAGCTGCATAAAAATGAAAGGTATATACTAAGTGATAAAATGGTGTCATCACTTTGAGGAGCCTGAATACCACATATCACGTCATGTCACATTTACCTAATTTAAGATTATGTCAACTACAACACAAAATCATATCATATAATATTAAAAATTGAATGCATGAAATCTCTCTCTCTCTCTCTCTCTCTCTCTCTCTCTCTCTCTCTCTCTCTCTCTCTCTCTCTCTCTCTCTCTCTCTCTCTCTCTCTCTCTCTCTCTCTCTCTCTCTCTCTCTCTCTCTCTCTCTCTCTCTCTCTCTCTCTCTCTCTCTCTCTCTCTCTCTCCTCTCTCTCTCTCTCTCTCTCTCTCTCTCACTCTCTCTCTCTCTCTCTCTCTCTCTCTCTCTCCTCTCTCTCTCTCTCTCTCTCTCTCTCTCTCTCTCTCTCTCTCTCTCTCTCTCTCTCTCTCTCTCCTCTCTCTCTCTCTCTCTCTCTCTCTCTCTCTCTCTCTCTCTCTCTCTCTCTCTCTCTCTCTCTCTCTCTCTCTCTCTCTCTCTCTCTCTCTCTCTCTCTCTCTCTCTCTCTCTCTCTCTCTCTCTCTCTCTCTCTCTCTCTCTCTCTCTCTCTCTCTCTCTCTCTCTCTCTCTCTCTCTCCCCTAAACCTTAAGTTTTAATATCTCTCTAGATCAAATCTAAGTCTACTTTCTCTTAGTAGTCTCTAGGACCATTGTAAATCCCATATTAGACTCTTTGTTTTCCTTTCAATCTCCGTTTCCATTGGCCTCATTGTCCCATGCTAATTTTTGGCCTTCTAGGTGCCCTATTATCACTTTCTAATTGTTGTTCCGCATTGCTATAATCATATTGAATCCCTTCTATTCTCCTTTTAGGTATGTTATTTCATTGTCCAACCTTCGTAATAGCTCTAGTACATTCCTCAAATATGAAATCCACTCACATTGGTCATTCATAGCTTGCATAGGGGTGTCTAAAATCCTTGCCATCGCTTGGGAACTATCATACAACTCTATTTTCATATGTCCACTCCATGACAACCTTTCCAAGCATTGTTTTGACTATTGCATTTGTTTTCCAATCTATGATTGACTTGTTTACACTCCAAGCACTATAAGTTAGTCTTTAAAACATGGATAAATATTTCTTACATGTTTTTCGTTGCATCTTAAACGCAAAACTAAGAAAAAACTTAAATTATACAACTGAAACACATTAGACCAGTAGTTGGCTACTTTTTGTTTGAATTTTATGGAGTGCTAATCTTTAGTCAATCATAAAATTCAACTTGGGAAATGAGCATTGGTTGTCTAAGAACATTTAGAACAAATTGTGTCATCATAAGAACATTACATAGTTTGTATGTACTAGCAATAGTGAAAAGTTGCATTCTTGCTTGCAAATTACTCTTATTGTCTTTTATGTTTCAAGCATACTTTTATTGTCTTATTGAAAGTATGAAAGTACAATAGTTGTATTAGTGAAGAGTCATTTAGGGAATATCCCTAGATGAAGATTTTGCATCTTAGTTTGCATACATACAAGATTTGCATTCATCTAGATACAAAAGCACTACTTCTTTTTGTTGTTATATGGAGCCTAATCAGACTCAGAGGTTACATTTTCCCCACTTTTATCGGCGCGGTTTCCACCCAAATTCCTACGGGGTCAAGGGTAGCGCCCCTTGCGGGGGTTTAGGGGCAGCGCCCCTTGTGGGGTCCAGGGGCAGTGCCCCTGGCGCATTCCCTGTAGCGATACAGGGCGGGGTCGAGGGGCAGCGCCCCCGAAACCTCACACGATTTTTTATTATTTTATAAAGGCATCGGGAGTTATTTTTTCATTGACCGACATAAGAAAACCCTATTTTTGTAACCAACAAAAAGCTTGATAAAAGCGGCTAAGGGTTAGGGTTTTGATATATTGTATTGTAGCATTTTGCAGCAGTATTGAGTTGTAGGGATTGCTGATTGTAATCGATTTGATTTACTGGATAATAATATTGGACTCTCTGTTGGTGGATGTAGCCCGAGTTTGGGTGAACCATGTTAAAACTTGTCTCTTGCTGTTATTAATTTTGTGTATTTCCATTCTCTGTTTAATCTTTATTTGCATTTAATTGATATCTTCTGCCGGCTAACCCTAACACTTTTACACATTTTGCATGCTTAGATTAGATTTACCTTAGTTAGAGCCTCCTTAGGACATTAAGAGGCTTGACAAATAATAGAGTGGGGAGAATGGTGCCAAAGAATGAAACTAAGAATTCAACGAGGAAGGTTGCTAAGTGTGATAACACAGTGTTCTATACGTTGTGTGGTAAGCTAACTAACATCAAGAGGTAAGGAAGATGAGTTTCCCTATAGGAATCAAGTGGATTCTAGAGAGATCGTGTGTGGCCAAGGAAAGTAGAAGTGGTCTTTGCTAAGGATAAAGTGATATAAGTGATTAAGTAATTCCTGATGAGGGAGAAGCATTGGAAGATTGTGATATATCAATTGTTCTCATAGAATTAGTTGTATGGATGGTGAAGGAAGAACTTCCCATGGTATGTGTCCCTAGATTGTCATAGACTCAAAGAGGCAATAGTCTTAAATTTATAATTGAAAATATATTTGCAAGAATGTGACAAGAGTTGTGATAGATTTATAAGCTAACACAAATTAAAAACTAGATAATTGACCTAGAGGAAGAACATTATTAGTATCTAGTATAGTTTCTAAGGGTGTGATGATCTACTAGAGATTTGAGAGAGGGAATGCATTGATACAGAATGTAAAGACTTCTTTCACAAATAGTTAGAGGTGAAGAATGCTAGAAACAATCTCATACATGGAGCACAATAGGAAAGACTTACTCATAGGAGTTAGTCATGGTACACTTGAGGAATAGACAATTACTTTGTAATCAAATGATGGATGTTTGGTGTAGCTTGTTTGGGAGAGGATATGAAGCATTGCTGCTTGATCTAGGTTGCACTAAACTATAGATAGTTGTGATTGGACTCATTTGTGGTAGTACATAAGGCATAGAGGATACTACAATGAGACCAAGGGGTGCAACTATAAAGAGTGGGAGGGGGATAGATAGAGAGAGGGAGGGAAGAGAGATAGAGAGAGGGAGGGAGAGAGAGAGAGAGAGAGAGAGAGAGAGAGAGGAGAGAGAGAGAGAGAGAGAGAGAGAGAGAGAGAGAGAGAGAGAGAGAGAGAGAGAGAGAAGAGAGAGAGAGAGAGAGAGAGTGAGAGAGAGAGAGAGAGAGAGAGAGAGAGAGAGAGAGAGAGAGAGAGAGAGAGAGAGAGAGAGAGAGAGAGAGAGAGAGAGAGAGAGAGAGAGAGAGAGAGAGAGAGAGAGAGAGAGAGCCGAGAGAGAGAGAGAGAGAGAGAGAGAGAGAGAGAGAGAGAGAGAGAGAGAGAGAGAGAGAGGAGAGAGAGAGAGAGAGAGATTATTGTTAATTGTTTTACAAATTGTGAGTTTATTGTTAGTTTTAAAGCTTCTCTTCACTTCAATAATATGAAATTCTCTACTATAGAACCAACCACAAGAAGGTGAATCTTGTTTGGCACCACTAACCTACATTAATAGCATTAATAGAAATAAATAAAGAAAAGAAAAGAAAAATGTACTCAAATCATTAAACTTAAGAACTTCATAATATACTAACAAACTATATAACTTATGTGTCATTCTACCAATTCAATCCAATTAACCATGTGGATCCACTTTGCTCTTTATGGTGTCAAGTATTGCTTCATGGTCAGACTCGCGAACTTTCCACAGGTCCTTATTTAATGGTCTACCCCTATATTTGATCAATTGAGCATTTGATACCACAACAAGGTTAGAATAATGAAGAATTATTTTATGTGTGTCAAATTCTTGAACAACCACATTAGACTTCATTCTCATAGACAAAGGGATCTGGGTCAAATTTTATCATGTAAGTTTTGTTTTTATAGACAAACTTGATAGACCCATGCAAGGTAGATGAAACCGCACCCATGGCGTGAATCCATGGTCTATTGAGGAGATTGTAAGATAAAGCACTGGGCATGACATGAACAAGAGTAGAAAAAGTAACAAGGCCCAATTTAATTAGTAACATGATTGTGCCCAAAGATTGTCTACCTACGTTGTCAAAGCCATGAATAGACATATTGGTAGGAGATATGCAAGATGTATCAATATTGATCTAATTTAACATGTCTACTCCACAAACATGAGACCTAAACCATTATCAATAAGGGTACATTTGATACCAAATGAATTAATGCCAATGATTATAAGAAGAGGATCATTTTTTTTGCACCTCTAAAGAGGGTAACTCATATTGTTGGAAGATAATGTCTAGATAATTTGTATAGATACAATCAAGGTAGCTACATCATTCAACCTAGCAGAAGATGCTACTGGGATCTTTTGTAAGGCTTCTTGGAGAATACCATGATATGTAGGTGAGGTCTAAATGAGCTCCAAGGAGAAATCTTGGTAGGAGTAGTGTGAAGATTCTTTACAAGATTATACTTAGTTGGAAGGCTTTTGAGAGAGACAGGGAGCTGGAGGAAGAAGAGGTGAAGAAATTGGGAGGGAAACAGGACATGTATAGTCTATTTGTTTCACCTTGTATTATATGTGTGGGATACCTCGTGATAATGAGGAGGCCCTGACACATTTAACTTTATGGATTTTCCAAGATCTATTAAGTAATTCAAGAGTCAATGTGTGTTTGGAGCACCTTGAACAATGATACTAGTTTAGAAGTTTCTTGCATATCAGAATGAAGATGCACCATAATTTTTAGTTTCTTGTGTAGAATCAAAAGCATGAAATGTGTTAATATTTGTTTAGAAGGAATTTTTTGGATGAGAAGAGGAAGAAGTGACATGCATGAAGTCATCAAGGGCTTCATCAAGCATGTCAAAATATTCACTACTAAAAGGATCATCAAAAGCTGTGAAGGTTTGTATGAATAGATACGACATGGTCAAATTCTTATTTATACCAAATAAATGAAGAAAGGGAGTAGAATAAGAGAAGTGAATGAAGTTGGGTTCACTAAAATGTAAGGTAGAAAATTGTGTATCTAATGAGAGATTGAACAATGTAATCTAACTAGAAACAAACTTTCAATAATTACATGAGAATCTAACTAGTTCCAAAGGAGAGTATTCTACTACTATCCAATTAGGAAGAACAAAACAACTCTAGCTAGATCCTACTTTTCTCTACACTTAGAAATTAACTAATTTCGATAAGCAAGAACACTAAGGCACATAATAAAACTGTGAAATTTGATAATCTAAAAGTCTAGATCACATAACTAAATCCGTACGACAACCAAACTTCAAAACTCTATACTGGAAAGTTCTATCCAGATCCACTTATTCACCCAATCTATACACAAAAATAGAATAAGCATCCAAAAGTATAATAAAGCACATACTTGGTGACTAAACAC
Source organism: Cunninghamia lanceolata (assembly GCA_027924645.1). Classification (NCBI taxonomy): domain Eukaryota; kingdom Viridiplantae; phylum Streptophyta; class Pinopsida; order Cupressales; family Cupressaceae; genus Cunninghamia; species Cunninghamia lanceolata. The sequence continues at coordinate 168,288 of BSBN01001912.1, read as the reverse complement.
ATTGAATCAACTAATAAAGAAAGAATATATGATAAGGAAATAATAGGGAAAAGATTAAAAAACTCTCGTGCATTTGAATATTTTCCTAAATCTGCAATAACACAGACCAAGAAAAATGGTTGGGACTGTTTAGGGGCTTGCCTTTAGATCAAGTCCCTATTTCGGCTTTCACCTCCATGGGCAACCACTATAGGAAAAATAAAAATAAACATGTGTGTGCTCCTATTTCCTAAGTGCATCTAGGAAATAACAACATTGACAAAATAAATAATTTACTAAGAGTATCAACCCTGGTCTATGGAAGAATACCCTAGTGTACAAATGAAAAATAGGTATGGTGTTATACACCACAAGTTGCCAAAAAACATGTAAAGAAATGTATTTAAAAACTAACCAATAACACCATTTTCAGCAAATGAAACAATGTTACCAGGATGTTCAACAATGGAGGAGGTTGCAAGCTCCTTGAGGGTCAAATATGTGCATAAACAACTCCAAACCCTTGGAAGAGAGCCTCCACAAAATGTAAGCTCCAAATAAAAACCCACAAAGCTAGAAAGAGAGGTGTTGCAATGTAGAAGAACACTAGAATCACCAAATTTCTATTGTGAGAGCCTGAATAATTTGTTGTATTTTTTCAAAAAGCATGTATGTGTGATCCAAAAGGCCAAGGAAAGAAGGAAACTCTTCTTTTTCCAAATCTTACCTTTTGCATGAGGAATGAGAATCTGGAAGGGTCTGGTATGCTACAAGGGTTGTTTCACTACCTCGTGAGTGATACCACCAATGAAATCTAGTGACAAGGCAAGAGAATCAACCATTTGAAATCTTGGAATATTCTGGACACCATGCGTCACGGGGATATCCACATATAGCGCTTGCGTCCTAGGAATATTCTCTAAAATTTCACACGTGTTCTCAAAAGTTAAAGAAATAAATGTGTGATATGGTTTTTGAAAACCTTGGCGAGGAGTAAGATAGGCCAAGGTTAGGGTCGAGTGGCCCTAGAAACATGTTACGGGAACAAACATCAAAACAAGTCAAAACATAATGTGAAATTACGAGGGTACGTAATTTTATACATTACACCTTCAAGTCAAGAAAACTATCCTTCATGAATTGATTGAGACAGAAAATTGTCATCTTAGTGTTTTTCTTTCTAATTCTCAACAAAAACTAGACTTAATATGTGCTAAAAACACACTTGGTCACATAAGTATTGTCATAACAACACCTCTTTAGAGGTTTACTAGGAAACACCCACACATTCCAACCAAAATTGTGCACATCAACACAATCATATTCCATCAAGCACTCCTTCCTCATGAAGTGTGTGATCAAGTTGGCATGACACCAACCCCATGCACAAATATCTTCAAGACTCATAGGACTCTCCTTCCTCATGAAGAGAGTAGTCCTTTGGATACTTCCCCACTCCATTGGTTTTTGCCATGTGAGTAGGAGTTATCTGACCATATGTAATCCACAAAAGTGTAATGTGTGTACTATCCTAGGTCCAACGTATACATAGTCATGGTGAGTAGATTAGAGCAACACATAGATAAGGTGTCCTGCAAATTTTTTATCATGAACCCTATCCACCCAAGCCCTTTGATTGAAGCTTCAGCTAGAGAAGTAACAACAATGTGATATTGTCCTTAAGGTGTGACTCTAAGCCCAATGGATGGATTTTCTCATACCTCCATCTTCCACATCAGATGCCTTTGTAAGTCACTAGAAATATAGTGTGTTTTCCACACACACTCTCATTTGAGGAATCCATGATAGCATAAATTGATTCCTTAGTTTCCTTCTATAAAATTTCATTGAACTCTAGATCCTTCCCAAACCCGTGGCTTCTCCCTTGTCAAGTCCTAGATGGTTCCCTATGGTCTATGCAACTCAATGTTTGAGCCATAGGTGTCATGGTGTCTATGGAAGCCTTCTCCTAGCTCTTGATGCCTCGGTGTCACTCATGACCCCTTATTTATGATTTTATCTAAGTCCTTAGCCTCTTAAGGGAGCCTTTGGTGTCACATTTGTTAGTTCTATAGATTTATTTGCCCATGAACCTCCTATTTTCATGCACCTCACCTTTCCCCCTTGACTGGCTTCACGATATTTTTCATCCTTGTGATAGCTCAGTAGCTCAAAATCCTTATGCGTTGTTCATTGTTCATGTAACAATGAAGGTAGTTTTCTCTTAAAATTTTGATATCATCATGGAATCCACTTCTTCACTCACCCCTTCATCCTTTCAAACATTTCCCCTAACCTAAACCTTACTAGCATCCCTAGGGATGCACCAACAATTGATCTTTAGGAACATTTGATAGTGTTGATGCATTTGCACCACCTCCTTTGTATGCTATCAACCCTGACCTCACTATGGGCTCTATTTCTCACTTTGGGAACTTTTTAGGTTCCCATGTCATACTATAATCTTCTAGTTTGCATCAATTGTTGATCTAAGAATGCCATCCAATGATCTAGAGCTTCTCGAGTTTTCTCTTTATCAAATGTAGCTTAATTTCTCCCAAGAATCTTTAGATGTAAGTTTCCCTTCCTCCTAGTGATGTCAACACTATTTATGTTTCCATCAAATGTATTTGACCCCTTGGTCAATAGATACTATTCTAATTTGGCACCTCTAGCTTCATGTGCAACATTTGCTCTACTACTCTCAAAAGCCATTGATTGCAAGCTCCCATCTAATATTCATTATGATTGGTTGGGATTTACTCTCTACTAGATCACAAGGCCTTATACAATCAAAAGATAGTAGTTGGTGCATGCATATATAGGAAGCCATTATGGTTCTAATTGTCTATAGCTAAATATGGTAAGGTAAATCAACTTATTACAAGGCAAGTTTGGTCTTTTTATATGATAGATTTATGATTTGATTACATACCAACCTTAATAGGTATGACAGTTAGTTTGATCATATTACATTTCTTAAGTGCACACTTGTTTTGAGATACTTGTAATTGATCCTAGAATATAGCCAATACAATGGAGCTATAATGATACGAAAATACTAAAAAATGATGATAATTTGTCAATCTTTATCAAGGAGATCATTAAGGCATGAGATTTTCACAATCAAATGTAGTTATAAATTCCCATGTTTATTCAAGGAGAGAAAAAGTCATTCAACTAAACATATAGTAACAAGTGAGCTCTATCCTTTCTAGGTTTGCTCCCCAAACAACTTCTTAAGATGACAACCACCCATTATAAGTAAGTGCTTTATGACCCCCAAAAATAGAGCAAATAAAATATAGTAGCCAAAAAATGCTTTAAGCAAAAGATTGAAACAATCCCCAAAAATGTTTGCATGAACCTAGATGGTAGGCGTAAGATGAATAGAATCTTGAATACTAGTTGTTAATCTTGATTATAAAAAAACTAATCTAGTGAAAGGGAGAGAAGGCTACTTTAGATGATCTACCTTTTTTAGAATGCATAACAATCTTGTCTAGATACCCTAGATTATCACAATTAGGATTTTAGAGAACCTTGTTTGGAATAAAAAAATGAATATTCTTTGAGACGTTTTTTGAACAACTATCTACTTATCTTCAAATACAAATATATGAAGAGAAAAAAAAAAAAGTAAAAAATAATGTGTGGATAGTTTTATCTTTACACCATGAACAGTTTAGTTTATAATAGTTGCCACCTCATTCCCAAGGATTTGAAGGGGGATAGAAATCCCACATGTGGAATTCGGTGGTTAGGAAGTTAAAGAAACTGTTGAAGCCACAAAAAACAAAGTCAAAGACTTAAGATAGCCACCTACAACAAACAGTGCAACAACAACATTTGGTGGAACCTTCGGCTCCTAAAATCATTCCTTGAACTCTTTTCAAATAAAAATAAAATAACTTAAGGCCGATATCTCTCAACATTTTGGGTTTAAAATCATAGAGTTGTATGAAAAGATCTCTAGATTGTTGTTGTGGTTAGAGACAAAAGTTTTTTTTTTTTTAAATTAGTCGATAGGCTTTTATATGTGAACATTATAGTGCTCAGAATTGTCTCATACAGTAAAAAAATTCACACCGGAAAATTTTCTAAAATCGTTGGTTGTTCCTATGGCCGTATTCCTTTAAACCTCCTATGGGTGCAAGTGCTAGTACTATAATAGGCAGTGCATAAATAGACCGTGTAATTGGAGTTCATGTGTATGCCCAAAATTTAGGGCTGATCGACCTTCATACATAGGCATGCAACTGTATAAATGGTTTCAGAATTATTGTTTAAAATCCATTGCCCTTTACTAAGCATGCGCTCCATAATGGATTTTTGAATTCTATTTGCATTAACACAGGCGTGCACTCATAGAGGAAAAATTCATAATTTGACTCTGACCTTGCTAGACTTTACCAGGCGTGCAACTACAAGTATGCATTCATATTTATTAACCTCTGACTTACCAATCCTTTACATAACATATGTAAATCCATCAATTTGACCTCTGAGTTGTGTCCGTTTACGAGGCGCATGCTCATATCCCCACTAAAGTGTACTCAACAAAAGGGAAACAAAAGGGAAACAGCCCCATATGGAGCCTTCCCCGGCTTCCTTTCCACCAAAAGCAGCCTCCCATTACACGCCACTAAGGAAGTCAAAGAGGTGTGGATATCGTTAGCAAGATCATGAGAATCTATCTGTGGAAACAGCCCTCCTTCGGTCTCCTTAAACTGAAAGTTTTGGCAGGCAATGTCACAACAACCCAACAAAGTTATAAATAAAGTACACAATGCCATTGTGTAGTGTGCTCTTCCAATGGTGTTTGTTGTTTCTAACCAGCCAGAAAATGAGCCACAACAGGGATATCCTTCAACTCATCTATAGTGGAATTATAGAGCAGAACTCTATCATGGATGATAATTTCAAAGTGGCTGGCCTCGATCATTCTATTTAAATATCATCTATTTCAATGATCAAACAATCAATAGTAATTTTACACCTCATTCACAATAAAAAGTGGTAAATGCTTACCCTATTTGTATTGGACAAAATTGATCCTTGATTGTTGAAGTGGATGATATTTAAGAATAGCCGGCATTGACTATCGGTTCGACGACTCTTCCAATCGTCTATCACTTAATAGGAGGTAAGAACCTATGCTATTTGATTAACAAATTAAATATGACAGGGTTATTATGCCAATTAAGAAATAGAAAAATCCCTGCCACTGTAGCACAGAGGTAAAGCTTGGTGGGATGCAGGTGATGGTACTTGTTGCAATCCCATATGCTTTTGTTTCACAGTAAATGGATTCGAAATCACTAATTGAGAGCAACGTAGAAGAAGGTGAATTCGTGATAGCTCTACTGGATCACAAAATGGTCTGTCTCATCATTGAGATTGAAAATGCTAGCTACTATTGCCCTGTTTCAAGCTTTGAAAACACTCTTGGTCCTCATCAACGACAACATTTGAAGTGTTCACAAAAATCTCCTCTGATGCATCATATTCTAGATCATGATTATTACTATTATAATCCTTCATTGTATGCCAATCTAGATGAGGATTATTGTCATCATTATTATCAGTTAAGTCATTTAGTGGCACTAGTGGTTTGCCGCCTCCAGTAATTCCATATCTATCGTAGGTCATTGGTAATGTTGAAAAAGGAAGACTTCTACATGCCTAGCACATTGTATTGCACCATTGACTGTTGAATTTTTGTACCATCCTAATTTCTCATCCACATCTTTGAAGTAGTGTAGAATCCTCCTTTGCATTGTTGTCTATTTATTCAATTTATTTTATGGGATGAAAGTTTTTAACGATGTTGGCGAGACCAAGCAGGCTATGGGACCCAAGAATGAAACCAACCGGCTAGACATCAAAAACCGACCACAACTGTTACTTATGTCTATCATTTGACTATGTTTTCTAACATCAATATGAAAGTTTTACACAACCTTACATGAAACGACACAACCTCTATTGTGAATATACATAACTTTAAAAAATAGATGGATATAGGAGTTTGTAGTGCAAAGGAAATCAATTTTTAAATAGTAATTCAAAAGAAATAATGTATAGGATTAATCAAATATCCTCTATCCAATGCATCCACATGATAACATAGCATTCATCGTTGATTAGTTACACTTTCTAGATAATATATTTTTGCATTTTATCGAAGCTTAAAATTATTTTTGGAATGATTGTTGATTGGTGTCATCATTTGTATTATGTGGTTAGAAAGGATCCAACACTGCAGATATCATCCCCTCCTTGTATAGTAAAGACTAGTTGCATTGAGGTACTGTACTTATTACAAGTAACATTCTATCTCATTTAATATTTACTCTATAATAGCAAAGCCATCTTCCTAAAGCTCTTTTATGAGTAAAGTAACAACCTATTTCACACAAAATTTATTAGTGTGAATTGTCTTCTTACTACCAATTCCACAGACTAACCTAAAATACCCTACTATGGGTGTGTCGATCGTGGCCATGGATTTTTTGTGGTAATGGTACAAAAGAAGCAATTTAGATAGATGTCATGTCCTCTAAATTTGCATTAGAAATGCCATTGAAGTTTAGCTTCAGGGGAAGCGATCATTCCATAGAGGAGCAAGTGATGAACAAAAGCAATGGAATTTGCTGACGAAGATGAAACTTTGGAGGACACAATTACATATGTAGGACTAACCTTGAGATCTCAAGACTACGCTTGAAGGACTTGAAGAAAATTCATATCATGACATGTTAGAACATTCAAGCTACTCAGGAGAATGTTCTTGTAACATAGTTAGATGCCAATGGAAGAATTATAACTGAATTTTTGATGCAACAAATGCTAGGTGAACATTTTCGTAGAAAATCAAGAATCAAAATTAACATAAGCGATGATAATTACAATTCAAAGAGGCAATGATGGGACCTGACCTTACTATCATCCAACCCTTGTTAGCAGATGTATTATAGAGACTCAAATATCCTTGCTTTAATTTTCTACTTTACACCATAAAAAATAATTTCTAGATTCTTAAAAAGTTGTTTTCTTTCTTCTTTCTTCTTTGTCATGTGCACCAGATGTATTGAGTAATGGTATCATTTGTAAAAATGATTAGTATGAAAAACCTCTCAATTATTACATTTTAAATAAAACGATTAGTATATTCTAATCTTCTCTAATATTATGTTAGAATTAGGATCTTAGGTTACTAATCATCACAACTAAAGTATAAGCTAAATAAAATGAGAATTACAAGATGCACAAATTCAACACATTACACAATGTATACATGGAGAAAACCCAAGTTCTTGATTAAAAAAACCTCATAAAGCATCATTCTATTATAAAACGCTTCCAAAATTATGTATAAAATTATAGCTAGAACTTGGGATATCGGGTTGTACCTTTATGACATTTATATATTGTTCTAATATAAGGTTATAAAACCTTATGTTATAAAGAAAAAACTATTTAATAATTAATAATCTAATAACTATTAGATTATTAATTATTTACAAATGATTGCTTTGAATAGGTGTGACTAATACCCCTTCATGTATTTTTCACCCACTTTCCTATATTTAAGAAGGTTCTCTCTCATTTGAGAGATACGTGAATTTAAAGATTTATAGTGAATTATATCACTATGCACAGGAAGTATTATTGACCATGTGGAAGTATGTAGAAGATTGGATCCTCGGGTTCAATCTATTTTTTAATAGACTATTTTTGTAAGTGTTTTAATAAAATGATGTTTTATAGGGTTTTTTTATTCGAAAGGGTTTCCCCATGTATATCTTGTGTAATGTGTTAAAACTATGCTTGTATAATTCTCATTTATATTTATTTTATGTTTTATTCATAATGATCTTAGTATCCTAAAATCTTAATTTCTAACATGGTATCAAAGAAAGTTAGGCTATACTAATCATTTTTACAAGTTATACTAGAAGATGTGTAGAACTTGTTGATAAACCTCTTTATGCTCAATCAACACATATGCAAAGTCATTTGAGCGATACATCTAGTGTGTCTTTTCTATTGTTTTAAAATCAATTCATCAAAGCCAAGTTAGGAAATTCTAATCATTTTCTTACAAGTGATATCTAAGAGAATTTTCACACTAATCTTTTTTCCTAACATATATTCATATAGCATAGAATTGTGATTGCCAACTATTTGATTCTAATAATTCAAAATTAATTTTTGCTAGCTCTATTATTTATAGAGATATCAATTCAAAAAATTGTTTAAATAGATTTGCTAGCCAATGGAGTTAATTATTGATTTGTAGACTTTAGAGCTAGTAATTTTCATCATACATGCCATGTGAGAAAGTCGCATCTCTTAAAGAAAAATCACATTCTTAAAAAAGATTGCATCCTAATTTCTAGTTACCTTATACTTCATATAAGGTCACACCATATTATATAGGGAAGTCATATTTTTTTTATAAAGGGAGTCATTATTATAATGCATCGGATGGGTGCATTTCTTTTTTCTATATAACCAATCATAGTGCAGAATTTAAAATTTGTTGAATATTGCTAAAGTTTGAAATTGATTTTGTTTTCCAATATTAAAAAAAAACTATTTATTAATTCTCCTATTGGATGAGGTTGTGAATAGTCAGCACAAAAAATAGAATTTTTGTTGAATTTTTAAATAATAAAATAAATAGCTTTCAATGCATATAGTGGTTGGCATTTAAACCAAATGAATGCAATTGAGTACATTTTAAATCAATTAATTGCATATTATGGCCGTAGTATGGGTCAAAATGTAAGGTCATTGAATGCATTTAAAGCCAAGTGGACAGGTGTCTTCTCTAATTTTGCAAGATATATTTTAAATCATGTTATTCAGATTTGGAAAAGATATTGAATGTCCATTGAGATTTTAAAAGATTTCATTATTCGATGTGCATTCATGCACGCATTGAATATTCACTACAATGCCTAGTGTTTTGTTAAAAAAGTCTTTGCTAAATTAATTACTGTCATATTACTGTTAGCGGTATGGCAGAAACACATCAGAAGCTGTGTGACAGCAACACATCAAAAACTATGATAGAACACTGCAAAATCCATAAGTCTATGACAGTAGCATTTGAGAAATCTTCGGTGTTTTAGTTTGCAAGGCCCTACAGTAAAAAAGGTATTGAAGTTAGAAGAACTTTACCAGTATGACCATCATTTATGTTTATTGAGTTTTTTATTGTCTTTAAAAAAACTAAGTTGATGAAAAATTCTTCTCTATTATGTTTGTTGAGTATTTTATTATCTATAAAATAACTAAGTTGATGCAAATTCAAAAAAAAATTGTGTTTCGCCTTTTTTTTTTAATCTATGGCTGCAAGTTTTTTCTTAATAGTAAGGAAAATAATTTTGTCTAACTCATGTTTGTCGAATAATCCTTACGTTTCCAATGTTAGTTTTGAGATTTTTGAGAAGTGTATTCTATGTGTTTATCATTTCCTAATCTACTACTTTATCTTAGCACCCCCAAGGTACAAAATAAGCATATTCTGTACTCCCTCTATTCCTTCAAAATAAAACATCAACCAGCATCACAACTAACTTGGGTATAACAGAAATTCAAAATCATAACTTGGGTAGGATGGATATTCAAAGTCCTCGCTTTTCAAATCCTTGCTTCGAGTTTACTGGAGATTCAAAATCCTGATTTTTTTTTTAAATTACTAACCCGAGCTATGATTTGATACTATTTGATTTAGTGATACAGAGGGACCTTGTTGGGTTTCCAGTAACAAAGAAATAAAATTTCCAAATAGGATTGGAGATTTTTGGAAGTAAATGCTATTCACTGATTTATTGGCTTGTGATAAACTGTAATTATTATAGAAATAGGTTTTTAAAACAAATAAACAAAATAGGTTTTTAAAACAAATAAACATACACCTGAATATACTTTGGATGTGAATGTTATTATCGGCTTTAGCAGGTTACTCAAACCCTAGTTATGTCACCGTTTAAATTATTTGCCTGGTTTTCCTCAAATATGTATTTGCCATTTTCCTTGTATAATCTTTAGTTTTATTTTCCTATTTGGCTGCAATGTGCTTATTTATCTATAAATATATTTCAGTGTGTTGAGGGATTATTAATCCTAATTCTTTGCGAAATATATTAATCATTATCACTTTTCACTTTACGATTCACTATCTCAGGATTTTGTAATTTATCTTAATCATCAGTGTTTTATAATTTTTTTGTAGTATCAAGTTGACAATCATGCAAATTAGCAGTGTTGATTGATATTATATAAGCTTTGTTCTCAACATTCTTATTTCTTTTCATTTATGTTAGAAGAAAGATCACTTTTCTCATTATGTGTTGGTGCCCTGGAGATCCTAACCAAAAACTAAGTAACAAGGTAAACAAGGAAAGGCTTCTAGAAATTGAGGGCAACAATTTTTCCCACCATGCAGATTCCACAATACTAACATAAACAAAGATAGAAGGCTTTAGAAAGCCTGACTAGCTTGCTGAGCAAGCCCTAGATCATTATCCTGGATATGATTGACAGCCAATGCCATGCTTTCATGAGTTTGCAGCTTTATGAAGTCCTTGTCAACCCTCTCATAGGTTCCATTCATAATAGCCTTCAAATAACTAAAAAAATTAGAATGGTCTGGCTGACATGCAAACTAAGAATACCCAGCTTTTTCTGAGCACAATCAATCAATGTAAAGTAGGTAAAATTTAAACTGAGATTGTCTTGAGTTAATGTTTGGTGTCTTCGGAAGTTTTAGGTGTCATACAAATATCCTTAAGTTGCTCAAGGACAAAAGTATGGACACATACCTCAACATTAACAATAAGGCAGAAAAGTCACTCTTGGGTTCTTCTATTGTTCCATATACCAAAATTGAAAAATAAAACTGTACATTCTCGGATAAAAAATTTAAATCACCCCAAAACATGAGGTCACAAAAAGCTTACAATTAGACTATATTTAAGGAACCGCGCTTTTTTAGAAGCTTAGAAATCTTGATGATTCCTTTTCAGAATAGATGCTGAATTTCGTAAGTTAGGTATAATCTAATGAAAAATTATTTCCAAGTTCTTTAAGATGTTATATGGATTATGCAAAAAGTTGCAAAAAATATAAATTTTATAGTAACTGAAGTAAATCTTTATTATGACAAACAATATTTCAAAATATCCAATTGAAAAATATCATCTAGTAAAATTTTCACCACTTACAGTTGTAGTTCTTCCCGATTTGAACTAGTACCCTCCATATCTCCATTTGCATCAGCATATTGACCACCACTAGTCATTTGCAACATACTCTTCTCTTATTTGAGATTGCAGCTTTCTACTCTTTCCTTCCAGTCCACATTTCCAAGTCCGTAGGAATTCAAGTCCTTTGATGGATCCACAATTCTCACTTGAACTATGAAAATGTGACATCATATTTATAGAGCATTTAAGTTTGGTCCATTAATGAAAAAGAAAACCTCGAATAAAGAGAGTATTCCAATCCTAACACTACTGCATTATGATACAATCCTGGAAATAAGAAAGTTGATAGATTTGATACACATTCCAATAACAAATAAAATACCTGGCTGATTTGGATCAACATATGGGAGTGAATGAACTCGCTTTCCACCTATACTACCATTTGCAGCCGCATGCTCAAAAGACACGTCTGTAAATTCTCCAAAGACCTGCAAAAAGGAATTGTCATTTCTATCTCATGTTGACAAAAGACTAATATATAAAACTATCCTAGACTAGTTACAATTTAATCCCACAGTTGCTAAATACATTCCCCAACTCTAGGCAAACACCATACAGCCCACTAAAAATTAACAAATGCAAAAAGATAATAAACATGAGATTTTCACAGTCAATGATATACTAAAAAGCTTCTGGTAAAAACTGTGTACATCTAATTTCATCGACATTCCAGATCACAGTGAGTGATCCATCATTAGGATAGAAAATTATCTTAATGATGGATCATGGATGGTGATCCAAAACGTTGATGAAATTAAATGTACATAGTTTTTACCAAACACTTGTTACTAAATGCAAACATATTCAGGCCATCTAATCATATCTAACAATGCCATTTATTACAAAATAAGCTGTATACAATATATACGTGCATTTATTAATTTTACCACCCTGAAAAAAAACTACACTAACTATAAGCTCCAATGACAACATCAAACATTGAAAATGAAGGTGGCTACCACATTCCTCAACAGTTACTAGAAGTCATACCAGTTGCCCATTAGTGAGCGAAGTAAATTATGGGATAAGGTGCCATTAACCTTATAAATCCCATTATTATATTATTCCATTTATTATTTGTAATTACCCATAAGGGACGTACAAGTTTCACCAGCAGAAGTAAAAATTATTTACTGTCTACGATAATTATGGAGTTACTGCACGGTAAGTCCCGGAGTTACCGGTGGTAGTTATGGGATGTCATTTACTATGGTAAATGGTAATTGGTCAAAGTGGGATGCACATGTGGAGGAATAATCTATTTTTAGTGTTATGACACACGTCACAGATGTTGTAAGAGATTCTATGACAACTGTAAGTTGTCATAAGAATCTATGACAACTATAAGTTGTCATAAGAATCTATGACACTTATAATAGCATATGACACATCATAAGATGTTGTAAGTGGTTGTTTTTAGCCCCAAGGCATTCAAGCTTGCATGGGCACTTTTTCCCAAGTGTAGGATGCATGTATGATAGCATTTATGACCTCGTAAGAGCCTATTCTTGGCCATGGACACCCAAGGTTGTATTGTTGACTCTTGACAAGTGTTATGCGCTTGTAAGAAGTCATTTAATGTCTTGAGGTTGTGTAAATTCTATATAAACCATATCATAGTAGATGAGAGGTATAATAACAATTTACTGGTACCCAGGTTCTGCCGGAGTGAAGGTTGGAAGACAGAGGAAGTGAATGTATTTGTAATCTCCTTTTGTGAAGATAATACAACTTGACCTCTTTTCTTGGTGGAGTTTTTTACTCGAAAGGGTTTTCTCCACATTAAACACTTGTATTATGTGCTTCATTATGCTTCTGGTATATTTATGTATTGTGGGTTTATGTTTTGTTACAATCTCCATTGTTAAAGCACACTTAAAATATTGTTAAAATTTATTTGAATCAAATTTCCATTGAAGTAGTGTTGCTTTCATTTCTAACATTTGGTATCAGAGTCTGGCCAGCTTTGACTCTTGGGTGGTAGTGTGGAAGTTGTAGCTACAGTGGGAGATTTGGTTGTGTTTGTTTTGCAGATCTTGTGTTGTTATTATGGTTGCATCCACCATCGCATCAACCTCTCTATTGGACATTGAGAAGTTCAATGGAATGAGGTATGACTTGTGGAAGCTGAAAATGGAAGATTTGTTAGAAGAAAGAAACCAATGGTTGGTTGTTCAAAAAGAGAAGAAACCTGATGATGTCTCTCAAGATGAGTGGGATAGACTTGATAAGAAGGCATGGGGAACCATCTGGTTGTGTCTTTCAGACTCTGTCCTGTTGAATGTCGCAAAGGAAGAGACTACATACAAGTTGTGGAAACGGTTGGATGAGATCTATCAAGCCAAGAGTATGGTAAATAAACTTTATTTAAAAAGAAAATTATTTTCTATGAAAATGCGAGAAGGTGAATCAGTTGCAGAGCATTTAAATTCTTTTAATATGTTAGTGAGTCAGCTTGATTCAGTAGATGTTGAGGTTAGTGAGGAAGATAAATGTATCTTACTTCTTTGTTCTTTACCTGAGTCTTGGGAGAATGTTATCCTTGCTATCACTGCTAACCTTCTAGATCCAAAGTTGGATGCTCTTGTTTCAGTGCTACAGTCACAGGAATTGAGGAAGAAGAGTTCAAATAATTCAAGGGATGCTCTCAGTGTCAGGGGAAGGTCTAAGGAAAGAGGACCTAAAGGAGATTAGAAAGGGGCTAAGGACAAGTCCAAGGGCCAGTCTAAGACTCTTGGTAAAAAGAATAGAGTTAAATGTTAGAACTGTGGTAAAAGGGGACATGTGAAGAAGGAGTGCAGAAACCCCAAGAAACAATGGGAGAGTGCTTCGAATAAGTCCTCGAATGCAGGTGAAGAAGTTTTACTTTTTGCATGTAATCTTGTTTCTAATGAAAACTGGTTGGTTGACTCGGGATGCTCATTTCATATGACCCTGCATAAGGAATGGTTCTCCACATATGAAGAATATGATGGAGGCAATACCTACCTTGGTGACAACACTTCATATCTGATTGTCGGGAAAGGAAAGGTATTGTTGTGTTTCAATGATGGGAGGATTAAAACCCTCCCTGGTGTTTCGCATGTTCCTGGATTAGCTAGAAATTTGATTTCAGTTTCAAAGTTGAATGATTTGGGAATGCATGTGACATTTGACAAGTATGGTTGCAAATTAGTGAGAGGGAACTTGGTGGTAGCGAAGGGGAAGAGATTCGGAAGCCTGTTCAAGATTGAAGCCACTACAGTTTAAATGCCTCTTATGTATATGAGGCTAATATTGAAAATGCATGTATGTTGTGGCACCGTAGATTGGGCCACACAAGTAATAATGTATTAAAAACTATTAAAAGTAAAAATTTGTTGAATGGTTTCTCCTATTCTGATGAGCACTTTGATTTCTGTGAGCATTGTGTGTTTGGTAAACAAAACAAAAAATCATTTCCTTCATGAAGCAATAGAGCAAAAGAGAAGTTAGAAATTATTCATACAGATGTGTTTGGACCTATGGATAATGAATCTATCAGAAAATCTCATTATTTTGTAACCTTCATTGATGATGTATCCAGATTTACATGGATTTATTTTATGAAGCATAAATTTGAAGTTTTCACTAAGTTTAAGGAATTCAAAGTCTTAGTAGAGAACCAATCAAGTTTAAAGATAAAAATAGTAAGATCTAACAATGGAGGGGAATATTGCTCTAAGGAATTTGATGAGTTTTGCAAGCATGCAGGTATAATCAGACAAAAGACAACTCCGTATACACCACAGTAGAATGGTGTTGGAGAAAGGATGAACTGAACAATTATGGAAAGAGCCAAAAATATGCTTAGTGATGCACAATTGGATAAATGCTTTTGGGTAGAGGCTGTGTGTACTACTTGCTACTTGATAAATAGATCTCCTTGTAAGGCTCTTGATTTGACACCTTATGAAGTGTGGATAGGTAAGAAACCTTCTGTTTCACATTTAAGGGTTTTTGGCTGTGAGGCTTTTGTTCATGTGCCTAAGAAAAAGTGATTTAAGTTGGATCAAAAGGCTGAAAAGTGTACGTTCATTGGATATGGTGATAATGTCAAAGGTTATAAGCTTTGGAATCCACTAACCCTCAGGATTATCTTTTCTAGAGATGTTATTTTCAGGAAACTTAGAGCTATTTTTGAACCTGAGCAGCCAAAAGAAAAAGATGAAAAGGTAAAGAAGGTAAACTTTGATTTAAAGCAGCAAAATGCACCTCAAGAACATAATGATGGATTGGGGGGTGAAGAAGAAGAAGAAGATTCAAGTAGTTCTGATGAAGATGAGTCTGTTGTTACAGAAGGAGTTGATGCAGATGATCATGCAGAAGAACAAGTAGAGTCTCTTACTCCACCCTTGAGGAGAACCACAAGCCAACAAAACCTAGTTGATAGGGATAGCCCACCAGATTTCCATTGTGTATATGCTTTATTGAGTACTAACAATGAACCTAGATCCTACAAGGAAGCTATTTCTATAGATGATAGTGAGTCTTGGCAGTTAGCCATGCATGAGGAGATGATGGCTTTAGACTCTTGTAACACCTGGGATCTTGTTCGTTTGCCCAAAGGAAGAAAGGCCATAAGATGTAAGTGGGTCTTCAAGAAGAAGTTTGGAGCAGACGGGTCATTGGAGAAGTACAAGGCTAGACTGGTAGCCAAGGGCTACTCCCAAAGAGGGAGTTGATTTTGGTGAGATATTCTCTCCTATTGCTAAATTAACCTCTATTAGATTTCTCTTATCCATTGTTGCATCTTATGATTGGGAGATTGAGCAAATGGATGTTAAGACTACGTTCTTGCATGGAGATCTTGAAGAAGAAATTTATATGCAACAACCTACAAGTTTTGAGGTAAAAGGAAAAGAATATTGGGTTTGCAGGTTAAAGAGGTCTCTTTATGGTCTGAAACAATCCCACAGAATGTGGTATCAAAAGTTTGACTCATTTGTTTTGAAATTGGGTTTTGTTAGAAGCGAGGAGGATCATTGTGTTTACATTCATTGTGTTGATGATTCTATACTAGTTATTGCTTTGTATGTTGATGACATGTTGTTTTTAGAAATACTAAGGGTATGGTTAGTGAGCTTAAAGCCCAACTTTTAGGTGCATTTGAGATGAAAGACTTGGTGCTACAAGGTATATTTTGGGAATGGAGATCAGGAGGGACAGAGTTAAGAGAAAGCTTTGGTTGTCACAAAGTAAGTATGTGAATACTATTTTGTAGAGGTTTAGTTTGCAGTACTGTAACCCAGTTAGAGTTCCTTTACCCATTGGTACTAAACTTTTATTAGATATGTGTCCAAAGACTGAGGATGATCTTGAGGATATGTCTAATGTGCCATATGCTAGTGTTGTAGGGAGTTTGATGTGTGCAATGGTTTGCACTAGACCAGATATTGCTCTAGCAGTGGCAGTTTTGAGCAGATTTATGTCTAACCCTGGTAGACAACATCGGAACTATGTGAAAAGGGTGTTTAAATATCTTGCAGGTACTCCTGATCATTGTTTGGTTTATTCTGGTACTGATAGTGCTAATAAACCTTTGGACATACAGGGTTTTGTTGATGCAGATTGGGCAGGTGACTTGGATAGTCGAAGGTACACAAGTGGCTATGTGTTTACTTTGTTTGGAGGTGCAGTGAGTTGGATGAGTAAGAGGCAGCCCACAGTTGCTTTGTCCACCACAGAAGTAGAGTATATGGCTGCTACTCATGTCTTTAAGGAGGTAGTTTGGTTGAGGAGACTATGTATAGGTATTGGTTTTGATTGCAAGATCATTTAGATTGGTTGTGATAGCCAGAGTGCTATCTGTTTGGCTAAAAATCCCATGTATCATGCTCGGACTAAGCATGTTGATGTTTAGTATCACTTTATTCGAGAGTTGGTTGCAAATGGAGAGATTGAGCTGAAGAAGATAGACACTCAGGAGAATGTTGCAAATTCATTGACCAAGCATGTGAGCACATAGAAGTTTGTGTGGTACAGAGAGGCCATGGGCCTTGTTTCTAGTGCCTAATTATTTTTCATTTGTTTTCCTCTGGGTTGATTTACAATGTATAATGTCAAGTGGGAGAATGTTGGGATAAGGTGCCATTAACCTTGTAAATCCCATTATTGTATTATTCCATTTATTATTTGTAATTACCCATAAGGGATGTACAAGTTTCACTAGCAGAAGTAAAAATTATTTACTGTCCACGATAATTACAGAGTTAATGCATGGTAAGTCCCAGAGTTACCGGCGATAGTTACAGGATGTCATTTACTATGGTAAATGGTAATTGGTCAAAGTCTGGTGCACATGTGGAGGAATAATCTATTTTTAGTGTTATGACACACATCATAGATGTTGTAAGAGGGTGTAAGAGATTCTATGACAACTGTAAGTTGTCATAAGAATCTACAACACTTATAATAGCATATGATGCGTCATAAGATGCTATAAGTGGCTTTTTTTAGCCCCAAGGCGTTCAAGCTTCCATGAGCACTTTTTCCCAAGTGTAGGATGCATGTATGACGTCATTTATGACCCTATAAGAGCCTATTCTTGGCCATGGACGCCCAAGGTTGTATTGTTGACTCTTGACAAGTGTTATGGGCTTGTAAGAAGTCATTTAATGTCTTGAGGTTATGTAAATTCTATATAAACCATAGCATAGTAGATGAGACGTATAATAACAGTTTACAGGTACCCAGGTTCTGTCAGAGTGAAGGTTGGAGGACAGAGGAAGTGAATGTATTTGTAATCTCCTTTTGTGAAGATAATACAACTTGACCTCTTTTCTTGGTGGAGTTTTTTTACCCGAAATGGTTTTCTCCACGTTAAAAACTTGTGTTATGTGCTTCATTCTAGTTCTGGTATATTTTTGTATTGTGGGTTTATGTTTTGTTACAATCTCCATTGTTAAAGCACACTTAAAAAATTGTTGAAATTTATTCGAATCAGATTTCCATTGAAGTAGTGTTGCTTTCATTTCTAACAATAACTTGAGAATGGGGCTCCTGTCTGGAAGAAGTAACTAAATCAACATCCTCTCCTCCTCAGCCATACATCTGCCACTGCATCATTGCTTCCACTCTCTCCTGCTTTGCATTTTTTTGTACCTGAGAGTAGTTGAACTCATTCTCTAAATCATCAACATCATCTTCTTCCTCATCGCCTTTCACCCTCGGACTGTCTGTCAACAATACCAAAAATAATCATTATACAAAAGCTCAAGGAGTCAAATGTCCAATTTTGATTATCTATTGTATATCACCAAAGTTGACTCTTACATGTATCTAACCTCTCTGCAATATAGGACTTTAGATTCAAAAATATTAGAGAACATCCACTGACCTTTATGCCTCTTGTATCTGGTCTTGCATCGAGGACGGGACTTGTTTCCTTCTTTACACTCATATTCATAGCAGGGTCTGCAAACTAGAAATGCACATTCATTACAGGCTACGAAGAACTACTCAAGCATATCCAATTTTCCCAAAGAGCAGCATTTTCTTGCCCTTTTTATCATCAAAAAATTCACTAGATCTTGTAAAACATAGACAAATTAATAGAACATCCTGTATATAAAAATCTAAACTGCATTTCTAATACATAACCCATCGTGATCATAGATCACAAACTGTGTTCCTAAGTGAAAATATCAATCTATTTCAAATTTTGTAAAACAGTTAACGAAATGTCAATTTTTTAGAAAACAAATTTGCCATATATCATTTTTTTTAGATTTGTATCACAGTTCAGAAATTTGTTTTTTAAACCCGTAATATAATTTTAAATAAGAATTAGAACTCTACCTGGTAGGCATGTTCTCATGAATCTGTCACTGATTTACCCTTAGAAATCTTCTTCTTATCTACTTTCCCACTCCTGGAGGACTCAACATTTTCATATATTAAACAAGCAGGATTAACTCCTTCATTTGAAGGTGTCAGATTGAGTGCAAATCAGGACACTATTCCTGTAAAGTTTAGATGATAATAAGACATAATTTTTTTGAATCTGTTTCGTAATATCTGCATTTTCCAAACTACATTGGATCTGCGTGTCTTTTCTAAACACGTGATAGCACTCTCCTTTGTAATACTATTTCAAATTTGTGAATGTTGTTTTTTGAAGCAAGCATTTAAAGTATGTAGTTGTCACTGAAATATAAAACTTTGAGCTTTTGAAAATAATAATTGGATTGCACTTCTTATTCCATGAGTATGCATCATTAATTGCCAAGGGTCATTATGAAGAGAGGTGGCCTATCACCTAGAAGGATATGCATCTTACATGTGCCTTTGACTTGTATATCTAGCCTTGGTCATGAGGTCTTACTCAAGGAATAGGAAATTTGAACAGTATATAAGATAACTGCAAAACAATTTCATAGTGCACTTTAATAACCCTGAAAAGGCTACCTTTTGGCTTTTACATTTTGATCTATCTCTATCGTTTACACTACATACCATTGTACATACAATACAACAATGTAAAATACAACTGCCAATGTATCAGATAATTGACAATAGAGGTTGAATAAACTTAACCCGATGCAACCAAAACAACTCCCTCCACAAGAATCAGGATTCCAAGGGAAGCCCAAGAAAGAAGAAAAGCACCCTCATTCTGTTCAATTTTTGGATCTCCCCGAGGAACTGTAAATGGCTTTGCTAGAGGAGTCCTACAAGTTATGGGGTCGTTGCTCGTTCTTTCTTTGGGTTCCTTACTCCCATTACTACCTTTCTCTCTCTGAGGCTGAGGATACTAATTTAGGTGACCCAAATCCCTTACATTGACATATTCAAAACTGAAATCGCGTCTCATATTCTCCCCCTGTCATAATGAAATTAGAATATATCAGGGTTATTTTATTTTCTATGCAATCATCAACCATGCAGCTCGTTTAGTTGATATAATTCTGTTAAATTTTTAGGTAAAATTAGATTCATCATATGGTTACTGATCAAACCATAAATTGCTACGATTTCATTGCATCCCACTTCCTACATAACATCAATATACATGTACCAAAAAAAATTGGTCCATGTGCATATGTGTTCATATACATACAAAACTATCTGTCATTGTGCCTCAGCTCCCAAAGTTACATCGGTGTACCATAGAACCCCATGAAATTATCAACATGAAAACAACTAAAAAAAGTAACCTACATGTAGGAGCACACCAGTCTTAAAATGCTACCATAAGCTAAAAAGAAAACTATTTAGCTTTTGGATCTGTAGAGTATTTGGCTACAACGTGCTCCAAGGTAAAGGCTATGGCAGCTGCAGTTTTGCTTATATGAAAAAACCCTAACCCTAACTGGCAAAGCTTTCTTCAAAGTGAAAAGACCAAGTGTTTGGTGACAATGCATGTGATACCACCTATTTCATAAGTGCATCACTCGAGCACTGCCAAATGGAATTATACATGTCTATTAAAATCAAACATCTTAATGTGTCAATTTCATGGTAAAGCTTGCAATTTCAATGAGACGACTAGAATCCATGTAATTTAACTTTAGGTTCCTATTTTCTTATAACGTGTTGTTGTAATTACGAAAAAATGGACATTTATAACGAGGAAAGGTCCTAACACATAATTTGAGTTATTTTCAAGTGGATTATTTTAGAAGATATAATTCTTATTTTATTGAAATATATTGTCATTGATTTATTAATTAAAATATTTTAGAAGATTCTATTCTCAACATATTGAAATGTATGGTTTTGAAAAATTTCATAAAGAGTGCTCAACGAAGATGCATGTTCATAGTTTTTTTTTTGTATTATTTATTTAGAGTTTAAGAAAACTAGAACATTTTACTGTGTTCAATTGTAGCAAATAGTTTTTTTAAACTTATGACACAAGTGATGTTGAAAAGTGAAAGGGACAATAAAATATACCATTCTAGGCATTCCCAATCGTATGAATTTTAGATTTGCTTTGACTGTAATGATATGCCCATTCTAATAAAAGTATAGTAATTGTAACCATTAAATTTGAAAGGCCAATAAGGATTTTAAGTATGTTTTTTTATAGAATTTGGGGCTAAGTATGATTTACAATGTCTATGATGCTAGCTTTTTTATATGATCTTCATGTAACTTCTACAAGCAATTATGTCTTGCATAAGCTATGAGATTTTACTCATAATTGATAAAGCACAAAAGTTTGGGAGTAACAAATTTGATGTCAAAGGTTTTATCCCTAACCAAATGACGTTAGTATTCTTAGATAATATTTAGGTAGCTTTTACAGGTAATCATGCCTTGCATAAGCTACTTTCTAGTTTTAAGTCTTACTAGGCCAATTTTGTCTTATAATAAGGTGCAATATTTTTTAGTTAGCATTACAAGCTAACAATTGTTACAAAGATATAACAAAAAGCTCAAAAAAAGACTTGCACTAGGATAGACTTGCATAAATGTGCTAAAGAAAGATGATTATGTTATAATTTGGCAAGTTCTTACAAGTTTCCATGTGCAAACAAATATCAGGCAAATGGCTTCAGAAATGGGATAGGAAACATGCCAACAAGTTCAAATTGCATTGTCTTTCTTGCAATGATAGGTAAGGAGATATTAAATAAATAGCAAAATAAAATAAAATAAATTCTAGATAAGTACCAATTTTGGCAATATTATATCATAAATTTCCATTTCATTTTGATAGTGGACACAGAGTGTTATTACAAATTTTGATACAAAAGATTATACCATAAATAAAAACACACTATCACATTCATGGACCATGAAAATCTTATGAATTTAACAAATCAATATCTCTGAGTAATTAGATTATGCAAATATCTAAAAGAATTAAAAAAATTCCTCTGCAAAATTTCATAATCTTACAACAAATAGATAACTAGACCATGAAAGAAGGACTAAGAAATTGCAGGGTCTAGTTTGTGCTTAGCTGGCACAGAATAGAGCTAAAACCTCTGAGTTTGTCTCACGTTGATTTAAAAGTATGAAATCCAAATTTTATTTATACTGAGTTTATCTTCCTTTGTTTTAGGTATAGATAGTCTTTTATTGAATCCACAACTTCCTTTTGTTCACTTGTTATGTTTTAATAAAAGAGAATGAACTAGTTTAAATCATAATGCCTTGTCATAAATTACCAGCCCTTACAAAGGCATAGGCGTTAAACTATTGTTAACATGCAAAATCATGGTCCACAATCATTGGTGTTGGTTGTGCCATATCCTATTTTTGCAATGTAGTCATCCATCTGTTTATATGAGTCTTGACTTTTCTCATATAATATTCAATCTATGCTAGGCTATCATATTAATAATATTTTCCTTATTTACTTTACCAGGGTCTGATATTGTATAATTGCAAACAAATTGCATATTGACTTACTATGTCACAATCTTGTTTTCGTCAACATAGCCTTCCAAACATAAAATATATAAGTATTTAGGATAAATGTTTAACATGTCTGTCCTTGAGGACATTGACCAATTAATCTTCCCTTAATCATAGAAATCTTAACTAAGTTATTCTTGTGAAATCTGATATATGTGCAATCATGAAAATGGAATTTGAAATACAACAATTGCACTTCACGAAAATTAGATTGCTAAAGATGTGAATGCAATTACCATAAATTAGTATAGTGTTTATAAGCTAGCTATTATTGCAAACATATAACAAAAGGCTCAAAAAACAACTTCGGATATACCATTACAGATTTCATAAAATTATTTATACATCTTTAAAATTATATTTTACATGAATAAATGTCACAACAAATTTATTTCATAGACAAGGGTTATTGTCAAGTTCAATAAACTTGAGATAGTATGCTTAGTTGTTTTTGCTAATGAATATTGAAACACAGATGAATGCACTAGGATAGACTTGAATAAATGTGCTAGAGAAAGATGATTGTCATAATTTGGCAAGTTCCTACAACTTTACATGTGCAAATAGATATTAGGGACAAGACTTCAGAAATTGGGCATGATACATGCCAACAAGTTCAAATTGCATTGTCTTCCTTACAACCATAAGTAAGGAGATATTAAATAAATACCAAAAAAAAGAAAACAAATCAGAATATCTTTAGATGCAGAAAAAGAATGACAAGCAATGAAAGGAAATAAATAGAAATTGTAGGGTCTAGTTTGTGCTTAGCTCACATAGAATAGAACTAAAACCCCTGAGTTTGTATCACATTGATTCAAAAGTACAAAATCCAAATTTTGATTAGACAGAGTTTATTTTTCTCTGTCTTCGGTATAGATAGTCTTTTATTAAATTGACAACTTCCTTTTATTCACTCATTATGTTTTAATAAAAATCTAAACTGCATTTCTAATACATAACCCATCATGATCATAGATCACAAACTGTGTTCCTAGGTGAAAATATCAATCTATTTCAAATTTTGTAAAACATTTAACGAAATGTCAATTTTTTAGAAAACAAATTTGCCATATATCATTTTTTTTAGATTCGTATCACAGTTCAGAAATTTGTTTTTTAAACCCGTAATATAATTTTAAATAAGAATTAGAACTCTACCTGGGAGGCATGTTCTCATGAATCTGTCACTGATTTACCCTTAGAAATCTTCTTCTTATCTACTTTCCCACTCCTGGAGGACTCTTAAACAAGCAAGATTAACTCCTTCATTTGAAGGTGTCAGATTGAGTGCAAATCAGGACACTATTCCTGTAAAGTTTAGATGATAATAAGACATAATTTTTTTAAATCTGTTTCGTAATATCTGCATTTTCCAAACTACATTGGATATGCGTGTCTTTTCTAAACACATGATAGCACTCTCCTTTGTAATACTATTTCAAATTTGTGAATGTTGTTTTTTGAAGCAAGCATTTGAAGTATGTAGTTGTCACTGAAATATAAAACTTTGAGCTTTTGAAAATAGTAATTGGATTGCACTTCTTATTCCATTATCTGGTAAAAGTTTTGTATAGAATAATCTATTTTAATGCTTTAATTCTGTGGTAATTCTGTGGTAACTAGGAATTGCTGAAAGAAAGTGACTCTTGGAGAAGATTGCACCGTTTCATCTATAAAAGTTGTAAGTAACTAATTGAAAGAATTTTTTTATGCATTTTTGTTTTCTGCTTATAGCTTAAGAGGAAAATTGATTTGCTAGCACAATGTTCAATTCTCGTTTGAGCATGGAACTAACATTATGACAGCTACTAACTTGAACTAGAACATTTTTTACCAACATTTCAGTTTTACCAGTACCTAGCAACATGGTTTAGGAGACTTGACAACACAAAATCTAATTGATTTTGCAAGTAACAATCCTCAATCCTTATCACTTG
Organism: Cunninghamia lanceolata; assembly: GCA_027924645.1. NCBI lineage: Eukaryota > Viridiplantae > Streptophyta > Pinopsida > Cupressales > Cupressaceae > Cunninghamia > Cunninghamia lanceolata. The sequence continues at coordinate 143,699 of BSBN01001912.1, read as the reverse complement.
AATAAGGTCATGAGGTCATGTGGGCCTCATCATTGTTAGTCTAGCTCTTTGCATACATTAGGCAAAGCAAGATTGAATAGAAATGGTTGTTTCTTGATCAATATCAATTAAGATATGACCTTGGCTTTCATTGAGGCACCGTCGCATCCGGATGGCCAATTAGCATTGATGTTTCCCTTTTGAATGGCACCACAGGAGCTAAATTGATTATTAAAATTTAAATACAACAACTTGATTTTATCACTCAGATCAGAATTGACAAATTAGCATTAAGAAATAACCTAGGCGTAGACATAGAGTCTTCTGAGGGGTCAGACCATACTTGAAGCATTAAGCAATAACCTAGGTGTAGACACAGACTCTTCTAAGGGGTACCACCATACTTAAGTTGCTAAATGGATATTATAGGTGCGTCATCAAAATGAATCCATCTAGGACCAATTATTCAGTTGTATATAAAAATTAAATCTTGAGTTGCAAGGCTCTATAATTTCAGAAAGTCATAATAAATGCAAATAACTTAATAAGCAATTAACATTCCACACTGTCCATAAATTATACTTTTCAAAATGATTTTACATTTTGACTATCTATCTACTCATATGATTCCACACAAATACATATACAAGTATCTAAAACCCACAAATGGCTGTCAACTAAGAGGCCGAATAGGTTTTAACCTCACATTATAATTAACAGATTAAAATAAATCCTGCAATGTTGTTACAAGGGACAATTAGCAACACTTCAATTGGAACAAAGACACTAAATAAGGAGCTAAGAAGAAGATTCGATGCCGTGTACTTGAGTGTGCATCATTAATTGCCAAGGGTCATTATGAAGAGAGGTGGCCTATCACCTAGAAGGATATGCATCTTACATGTGCCTTTGACTTGTATATCTAGCCTTGGTCATGAGGTATTACACAAGGAATAGGAAATTTGAACAGTATATAAGATAACCGCAAAACAATTTCATAGTGCACTTTAACAACCTTGAAAAGGCTACCTTTTGGCTTTTACATTTTGATCTATCTCTACCGTTTACACTACATACCATTGTACATACAATACAACAATGTAAAATACAACTGCCAATGTATCAGATAATTGACAATAGAGGTTTAATAAACTTAACCCGATGCAACCAAAACAACTCCCTCCACAAGAATCAGGATTCCAAGGGAAGCCCAAGAAAGAAGAAAAGCACCCTCATTCTTTTCAATTTTTGGATCTCCCTGAGGAACTATAAATGGCTTTGCTAGAGGAGTCCTACAAGTTATGGGGTTGTTGCTCGTTCTCTCTTTGGGTTCCTTACTCCCATTACTACCTTTCTCTCTCTGAGGCTGAGGATACTAATTTAGGTGACCCAAATCCCTTACATTGACATCTTCAAAACTGAAATCGCGTGTCTCATATTCTCCCCCTGTCATAATGAAATTAGAATATATCAGGGTCATTTTATTTTCTATGCAATCATCAACCATGCAGCTCATTTAGTTGATATAATTCTGTTAAATTTTTAGGTAAAATTAGATGCATCATATGGTTACTAATCAAACCATAAATTGTTACGATTTCATTGCATCCCACTTCCTACATAACATCAATATACATGTACAAAAAAAAATGGGTCCATGTGCATATGTAAATATGTGTTCATATACATACAAAACTATCTATCATTGTGCCTCAGCTCCAAAAGTTACATCTGTGTACCATAGAACCCCACAAAATTATCAACATGAAGGCAACTGAAAAAAGTAACCTACCTGTAGGAGCAGACCAGTCTTAAAATGCTACCATAAGCTAAAAAGAAAACTATTTAGCTTTTGGATCTGTAGAGTATTTGGCTACAATGTGCTCCAAGGTAAAGGCTATGGCAGCTGCAGTTTTGCTTATATGAAAAAACCCTAACCCTAATTGGCAAAGCTTTCTTCAAAGTGAAAAGACCAAGTGTTTGGCGACAATGCATGTGATACCACCTATTTCATAAGTGCATCACTCGAGCACTGCCAAATGGAATTATACATGTCTATTAAAATCAAACATCTTAATGAAGTGGGTGTTTAGGTGTCAATTTCATGGTAAAGCTTGCAATTTCAATGAGACGACTAGAATCCATGTATTTTAACTTTAGGTTCCTATTTTCTGATAACGTGTTGTTGTAATTAAGACAAAATGGACATTTATAACGAGGAAAGGTCCTAACACATAATTTGAGTTATTTTCAAGTGGATTATTTTAGAAGATATAATTCTTATTTTATTGAAATATATTGTCATTGATTTATTAATTAAATATTTTAGAAGGTTATATTCTCAACATATTGAAATGTATGGTTTTGAAAAATTCCATAAAGAGTGCTCAACAAAGATGCATGTTCATAGTTTTTTATTTGTATTATTTATTTAGAGTTTAAGAAAACTAGAACATTTTACTGTGTTCAATTGTAGCAAATAGTTTTTTTAAACTTATGACACAAGTGTGTTGAAAAGCGAAAGGGACAATAAAATATACCATTCTAGGCATTCCCAATCGTATGAATTTTAGATTTGCTTTGACTGTAATGATATGCCCATTCTAATAAAAGTATAGTAATTGTAACCATTAAATTTGAAAGGCCAATAAGGATTTTAAGTATGTTTTTTTATAAAATTTGGGGCTAAGTATGATTTACAATACCTATGATGCTAGCTTTTTTATATGATTTTCATGTAACTTCTACAAGCAATCATGTCTTACATAAGCTATGAGATTTTACTCATAATTGATAAAGCACAAAAGTTTGAGAGTAACAAATTTGATGTCAAAGGTTTTATCCCCAACCAAATGACGCTAGTATTCTTAGATAATATTTAGGTAGCTTTTATAGGTAATCATGCCTTGCATAAGCTAGCTTTCTAGTTTTAAGTCTTACTAGGCCAATTTTGTCTTACAATAAGGTGCAATATTTTTTAGTTAGCATTACAAGCTAACAATTGTTACAGAGATATAACAAAAAGCTCAAAAAAGGACTTCCACTAGGATAGACTTGCATAAATGTGCTAAAGAAAGATGATTATGTCATAATTTGGCAAGTTCTTACAAGTTTCCATGTGCAAACAAATATCAAGCAAATGGCTTCAGAAATGGGACATGAAACATGCCAACAAGTTCAAATTGCACTGTCTTTCTTGCAATGATAGGTAAAGAGATATTAAATAAATAGAAAAATAAAATAAAATAAATTAGAAAAATACCTATTTTGGCAACATTATATATAAATTTCCATTTCATTTTGATAGTGGACACAGAGTGTCATTACAAATTTTGATACAAAAGATTATATCGTCAATAAAAATACACTATCACATTCATGGACCATGAAAATCTTATGAATTTAACAAATCAATATCTCTCAGTAATTAGATTATGCAAATATCTAAAAGAATTAAAAAAATTCCTCTGCAAAATTTCATAATCTTACAACAAATAGATAACTAGACCATGAAAGAAGGACTAAGAATGGAAGGAAATAAATAGAAATTGTAGGGTCTAGTTTGTGCTTAGCTGGCACAGAATAGAGCTAAAACCTCTGAGTTTGTCTCACGTTGACTTAAAAGTATGAAATCCAAATTTTATTTATACAGAGTTTATCTTCCTTTGTTTTAGGTATAGATAGTCTTTTATTGAATCCACAACTTCCTTTTGTTCACTTGTTATGTTTTAATAAAAGAGAGTGAACTAGTTTAAATCATAATGCCTTGTCATAAATTACCAGCCCTTACAAAGGCATAGGTGTTAAACTATTGTTAACAAGCAAAATCATGGTCCACAATCATTGGTGTTGGTTGTGCCATATCCTATTTTTGCAATGTAATCATCCATCTGTTTATATGAGTCTTGACTTTTCTCAAATAATAGTCAATCTATGCTAGGCTATCATATTAATAATATTTTCCTTATTTACTTTACCAGGGTCTGATATTGTATAATTGCAAACAAATTACATATTGACTTACTATGTCACAATCTTGTTTTCTTCAACATAGCCTTCCAAACATAAACTATATATGTATTTAGCATAAATGTTTAGCATGTCTGTCCTTGAGGACATTAACCAATTAATCTTCCCTTAATCATAGAAATCTTAACTAAGTTATTCTTGTGAAATCTGATATATGTGCAATCATGAAAATGGAATTTGAAATACAACAATTGCACTTCATGAGAATTAGATTGCTAAAGATGTGAATGCAATTACCATAAATTAGTATAGTGTTTACAAGCTAGCTATTATTGCAAACATATAACAAAAGGCTCAAAAAATGACTTCAGATATACCATTACAGATTTCATAACATTATTTATACATCTTTAAAATTATATTTTACATGAATAAATGTCACAACAAATTTATTTCATAGACAAGGGTTATTGTCAAGTTCAATAAACTTGAGATGGTATGCTCAGTTGTTTTGGCTAATGAATATTGAAACATAGATGAATGCACTAGGATAGACTTGAATAAATGTGCTAGAGAAAGATGACTCATAATTTGGCAAGTTCCTACAACTTTACATGTGCAATAGATATTAGTGACAAGACTTCAGAAATTGGGAATGATACATGCCAACAAGTTCAAATTGCATTGTCTTCCTTACAACCATAAGGAAGGAGATATTAAATAAATACCAAAAAAAAAGAAAACAAATCAGAATATATTTAGATGCATAAAAAGAATGACAAGCAATGAAAGGAAATGAATAGAAATTGTAGGGTCTAGTTTGTGCTTAGCTCACATAGAATAGAACTAAAACCCCTGAGTTTGTATCACATTGATTCAAAAGTGCAAAATCCAAATTTTGATTAGACAGAGTTTATTTTTCTTTGTCTTAGGTATAGATAATCTTTTATTAAATTGACAACTTCCTTTTATTCATTCATTATGTTTTAATAAAAGAGTATGAACTAGTGTAAATCATAATGCCTTGTCATAAATTACCATCCCTTACAAAGGCATAGGTGTTAAATTATTGTTAAGGTGCAAAATCATGGCCCAGAATCATTGGTCTTGGTTGTGCCATAACCTATTTTTACAACGTAGCCATCTATGTGTTTAGACAAGTCTTGACTTCTCTCAGATAATAGTCAATCTATGCTAGGCTGTCATATTAATAATATTTTTGTTGTTTACTTTACCAGGGTTTGATATTGTGTAATTGCAAACAAATTGCATATTGAACTACTATGTCACACTCTTGTTTTCTTCAATGTAGGATTCCAAACATAAACTATATAAGTTTTTAGCATAAATGTTTAACATGTCTGTCCTTGAGGACATTGACCAATTATGCTTCCCTTAATTATAAAAATATTACCTAAGTTATTCTTGTGAAATCTGATATATGTGCGATCATGAAAATGGAATTTGAAATACAACAATTACACATCACAAGAATTAGATTGCTAAAGATGCAAATGCAATCACCATAAATTAGTATAATGTTTTATAACTACTTTTTATGGTCTAATTTTTTAGAAGAAGAGCTAAAATTGTGCATTTGGTGCAGCAAACATTTCAAAGGACATTGTAACAACTGATTGACAGATTATACAAATAGGGTGGATGCAACCCTAACAAATTCAAAATAGCTATCAACACCATTGTTATTACAATTTATATAATCATATAGAAGATCAAAGAGATGTCTACATCTGTTAATGATGATTTCATGTTAGAATCATATGTTATTCTAATCATTGAAATGGTCATATTGTTCTTATTATTGATATTTGTCAAAAAAATTGTACACTTTTGCATATTGCTTATATGCAATGTATTAGTCTTTTTGTACTTCTTTGGTGCTAATTGACTATCCTGGAATACAGATGGATGGTCATACAACAAGAAGCAAGTTATAGAAAGCACTTCTAGTAGTTTTCATTTTTGTGTCAGTATTTCTAGAACACTTGATAACAAGGGCAGTAATATTGCAATTCAACTCTAGTGATAACTATACAATTTGCAAATATTAACGACTAATTCAATATCTATTTATTCAGTGGCTCACCTGATAGATACCACCTTCTGAAAGGTTTTATATTTGATATGTAACTCAGAAGTAGAGCTTTTTTCTTCTTTATTAATTCTATCTGTCCATTAAGACACTTGTCATGAATGCTTTTCCTATGGTGTATGCACAATCGTAGGACCCAACGAGAAGGGGTTTCAAGTACGACTCCTTTGTCAAAATGAAAGCCTCTATCTAAATAATTGGATTTGCCATGACATTTATTGGAATTTAGAATGTCAAAGTTCTCAAGAACTTATATTATTATCATTTTTCTAATATTTGAAATTTTTGGATTCTCACAATACAATAGATACATTCCTGGATCTTCATGTATGGCTACAATTTGGTTGTTAGTTTATTACAACTGATAATCTAGTGATTATTTGAGTCAACAATAGAGAAATCTTCTAGTACCAAAGAATGTACCAAAACTTTATTGACTCCAATCTATTATCTATTCCTACTATAATTGGATCAAATCTGTATACACAATTCAACTTCCATTTCGGCAGGAACCACATCATGTTTTATAATACTTTTAACATTTTATAGTGAGAATTGTATCATTTATAAAAAGAAATTCATATCCTTTTAGTAAAGGATACTAAGATACTTTTTTTTAAAAATAAGTCTAATAAAAAGTAAAACGACTATTTTTTAATTAAAAAACCAAGTCTAATAAAAAGCACTTGACTGCACTTGACTAATAAAAAGTAAGATTACTATGAAAAAAGATTTTTCATTCTAATCTATCATTTTTTAAGAGTCAATTCTATCTATCATGATGTTTAATGATGTGTTCATGAACCATGGGTGAAAAATATGGGAGGATGTCGTTATGGGAGTGCAAATAGATTTGGTAGGTAACTTCCTTTGTTTTGCAAATCTTGTAACTTTTTAAAATTGCTCCATTTTGTTCATAAAATGAAGATTATTATTTTAACTTAGTTTCAAATTATTATCATAATTTGCTTTCCCATTATTCTCAACTTTATTCAAATCCTTCTCAATAAGAAATTTCAAGATCTTTGCATAACATTTTACCACAATGCTTTATGTTAATGACCATGAATAAGAGCCAACATTTTTAGGTCACAAAAAAAATAGAATAATTCTCTATTCTCTTTGACTTCGAAATCAAATTGCAATATGGAAGGTTTTGGTATGAGTTGTGAAAAATGGAGAGCTAGATATGTTATACAATGAAATGAATTTGCACCAACCATCCTTGGGATGAGTGTGAGATAAGGAGAGTGGGTAGTGATATATGTCTTCACACAAGTTTCTTAACAAGGCAATGGAAGACCATTGCCCTCTCAAGATGTTACTCTCTACTAAGTTTTTAACGTACCAGGACTATTTATACTATGATGTAATTTGTGGAAGCTTAACAATCATATTCTATTTTTTCTATTATATATATGTTTAATTTTGTTGGTTGGTAATTCATATGTTATAGGTTTGTCTTCATCATTCTCAAGTTCCTAGGGTTGCCTTTTCAACATATCACTCAGTCAGTCGTGCTTCATATTCATTAGTTATAATTGAATGTCTTATGGCATTAAAGGAGACTTAAACTTGGAAAACACTCTTATGAGTGCTCTTCATTATGCCTCATAATCATTTCACATGCTTATATAACTCAAAGTTGAAATTATATATTTTTTGCCACCTTCAACTAACTCACTTTTAAGAATTTTTTACTATCAAACTATGCATATATACCATATTATACAAAATGTAAATGTTGTAGTCTTTTCTCTCAAGTAAAGAAACCTAGAACATTTTTTTGTATTTCTCTCTTTATATACATTACGATTCTTACTATGAACATGGACAATATGATGTTTAAAGGCAACTTGATGAAACAATTAGAGGTCTGACTTAGTGGGCTCCCCTTAACTATTAAAGGTAGAGATTATTAGATAGCCTCCTAGAAGGTAACATTAAACCTTGCATTCTCCAAAACCAAAAAAATAGAGTTCCCTTTAATCTAATTTGTCATCACCTCCTTGGAATATTTTTTGTTAAACACTTGATTAACCATCTTTTTTGTTTTTATTTATATTTATAATTAAAAATAATAGTGTTCTTGACAAGTAGTTAATTTGGTATGTCTAGCAGTTTAATTGGATTGACTTGACTTAATATTATGTGCATGGCCACTTCAATAAAATATACAATTCTTATGATTGAGTTTCCAACTTTTTTAGGTCATTTAGATCTAGTGGAAATATTTACGATGAATTTTTTTTATTTCTTAACTCCCTTTGGTTAACTTATCTAGCAATCATATCATACTCATATGATCCTAAGAATTATAAGATTATGGTAAGATGGTAGTGGAAAGGCCTAGAACATACATCAGAGAGATGATAAATGGAAATCCTTCCATCACTAGAGCTATGAAAGATGAAGGACTAACTTCACTAATTATATTAAATCTAACATCTCTTAAGAGCTACTAAAACTAAATGAGCTAGACAACAATCTCTTATAACCATAGAGATATATATTATTATAGACAACAAATTAATAGATAAATCCTTGATAGTGTTGATGTTTTTTAAAAGATGCAAGCAACACCTACAAACATAACTTTATTATTATTTTTGTTATAACCATGGAGGATGTTTTTGATGTTAAGGAGAACCATCACCTCTAAAAATAAAAAATGTCATCTAATTTGCATTGTCATGCAAATAAGATATTATGTAAAGGCTCCAATTTTGAATAAATATCTTTTCAATGAAATAATTTGATAAAAACCTTGGTTGAGTTTGCATGTCTAGGGGATTGATAACATTTGATATTAATTATTTGATTATTGTTATAATCAAGAAGTACTTTTATCCTATATGTCATTGAGAAGAGAAATCCGTTAAGGGGTAATACTACAAGCTAAAAAGGTATGTCCAAATGGGTAAAGATATCCAAGATGATGTTTTGATACAATACATAAGTATTTTTTGTAACTATCTAAAGAGATTGGTATTTGCTCTAAAAACTATAAATTTATTAGGTATAAAGCACCTATTTGTAATGAGTGGATGTCACCCTAATAAATTGTTTGGGGAGCAAGCTTGGAAAGGATAGCTCATGCCCGTTGCTTTAAATTTTTTGGATCATTACTATATGTTTAGTAGAATGACTATTTTTTTCTGTAGAAACATGGTAAATTATACATACGTATGCTTATACATACGTATGCTTATGAGGGTGGTCTTCCATTGCCTTGTTAAGAAAATTTTGTGAAGCCTTAATAAGATCGTCAGATCATTTTAAGTATTATCATAGCATATTATATGTTGACTTACTTCTTAAATTAATTATGGGCTTTTATTATTCCTACATCAAAAATAAAGTTTATTATGTTACTGACTACTTTGGTGATCCTATTGATAGGACATATACCTCAAACTATGTCTTCAAAATATGGTGCAACTACTATCACATGGATGGAGTAATATTTAAATAGATATCTTCTATAGCCTTTTAATAAAAATCTGACTATAAAAGTAAACTACAAAAGAATCAATGTAGCTTAGGAGATTATTGGAAGAGTTTTTCATTTGGGTGCTATTACAAGTCCCACTTTATTATATGATAACCAAAGCTATTTACTCTTACCGAAGACTTATTTCTAGAAATAAAGCACATTTGAAGTTCATGGACACTTTATTAAAAGGAATATATTTCCATCCTAATATTATTCAGATGACAAAGATACCATGATCAAGAAGAATTGGGCTAGGCTCCCAATAAAAGAAATCATATATGCAACATAACATCAAACTTTTGCGCAGTATCAAATTCTCCAAATTTAAATCAATGCTTAATCGTAAGGATTTTCCATTGAGGGGGAGTGTGGATGACAATGGAACCTCTAGATGTAAGACCTAAGGCATAATATAATACCTTAGGCATTTTAACATCTCAATATGGCTAATCCTTGGATGTAAAACCTAAAAAGCATAACTTAAGACCTCTAGGCATTATATGTAAGCCCTATGGGCATATTGAAAACTCTTCTCTCTGTAAATCTTCTACTTATAAAAGCATTGTATTATAAGACCTATGAGCACTATGTAATGAACTTGGGGGAGGCTGGTTTGAGGAGTTCCAGGATCTAATAAAAACATTATAAGACCTTGTTTAAGCATCATTTTTTAAAACACTAAGATTATAAATTGTGACAAGATGACTTTCATGTAGTTCAGAATACATGCTCTTCATTTTGGCATATATTTGTTTCACTGTTTATCACTATCAAAGAAGACCTAAGTTACTGGGGTACTTCATTTTTTCTTTTATAGAAATTGACATGTGATGCCCCCTATTAACATTAAGGGGGGGTGTTAGAACATAATGTTATTAGGTGTTACCCTTATAACATTTTTATATTGCTCTAATATAAGGTTATAAAACCTTATGTTATAAAGCAAAAACTATTTAATAATTAATAATTTAATAACTATTAGATTATTAATTATTTACAAAAAAGTAGTTTCTTTGAATGGGTGTGACTAATACCCCTTAGGTATTTTTCCACCCCTTCTCCTGTATTTAAAAAGGTTCTCTCTCATTTGAGAGATAAGTGAATTTAGAGATTTATAGTGAATTTTATCACTATGCATAGGAGGTATTATTGGCCATGTGGAAGTATTTAGAGGAGTAGATCCCTAAGTTCATTCTATTTTTTAATAGACTATTTTTGTAAGTGTTTTAATAAAATGATGCTTTATGGGGTTTTTTACCCAAAAAGGTTTTCTAATGTATATCTTATGTAATGTGTTAAATCTATGCTTGTATAATTCTCATTTATATTTATATTATATTTTGTTCATAATTATGAGTATCCTAAGATCCTAATTTCTAACACTATCAAACTCCAATTGAGAATTGCCTCTCAATGAGAGAGAAGATCCTTAAATATATTAGAAGGGGTGGAAAAACACCTAAAAGGGTATTAGTCACACATATTCAAAACTATTGTTTATAAATAATTAATAATCTAATAGTTTATTAGATTATTAATTTTTGAATGGTATATGCTTTATAAAGCATATAATAATCATAAGGTTTTATAACCTTATATTACAACAATATAAATGTTATAAAGGTATGACCCCTAATAACATTATGTCCTAACAAGTGGCTTATAGTTTCTCTCAAACATATTGTATTGGACTATGGATATGCATTCCCACCTCCATGGTATCACTCCAAGCATTTTGGATTGAATTTGCACCTTATACATATTTTTTGAATCCTTTGTTAACTCAACTATTTTGGTGTATGGCACGATTAGGTATACAAGTTGTAGCAATAAATTCTAGCATAATGTTTGGATGATAAACCAATTATGAGATAGCAAGGTTTTTTTTAAAAGGGTCTACATTATTTTATTTAATAAAGGTAAGTTGTATTTCATAGGATTGTGTATAGGAAATCCACTTTTTTTTGGATTAAATCTAGGCATTATACATCTAAGATTTTGATCTCCTTTAGCATACACATTATTTAAAAGGTTTGGAATATCATAGCCTTTAGTATGTTTTCACGTAGTCAAACTTGAACGTGCATCAACATTGATAGATGGAATTTTTGCGTCGGTATGAATTTAATGTTCATTACATCAAATAAAAGGAGAATTTTTTCATAGATGCCTTGAGTAGAAGGTAACATGAGATCTTAGTTTTGTCCCTAAGCATGGACTTACAAGGCCGCATCCTTGTGCAACTTCCAAACAATCCATATAACAAGAGGTTTGACCAGAGGTTCAGTCACAATGGGCCCTTGCAGACATGTTTTATAGATTTTCTCTTGAACTCAATGGTATGTTGTGACATCTTGGTCATATTTATGTCCATGTGTCAAGTAATCATTGCACTGTCCTGATATTTGAGGCACATTATGAACCTTATGCAGCATATCCTAGTGTGAAGAAGATGCATGCTAACCTTTGACAATTATTTCAATGGGTAAGGATGAGGTACAATATTGCTAATTTTCTTGGTAGATGCCTTGAGTTCCAAAGGGTGAAGGCAGAGAAAAAGCATCCTACAAGACTTCTATAGACACATAACATTCCTAAGTCAAAGTGGGACATGATTTCGATGGACTTTATTGTTCATTTACCTATGTCTACTCAATGTCATGATGTCATCATGGTGATGGTGGAAAATATGACCAGTGTTGCCCATTTTTCACCCATGAGGGCATCCTACAATTTTGTAATAATGGCCCATGTCTTCATGGAGGATGTCATCTACTTGCACAAAGTCCCTCGCAAGATCATCTCAAATTACAATCTCGTGATCACATCTTCATTGTGGACTTGTTTGTGGCATGCATTGGGAACTTAGCTCAACTTTAGCTTGGCCTATCACCTAGAGATAGATGGTTAGACTAAGAGGGTGAATAAGGTGCTTGAGGATATGCTTTAAATGTATGTTATGGACTAGCAGCCTAGGTGGGAGCACTATTTGTACCTTGTTGATTTTGCTTATAATAATGGTATCATAGTTACCTTGGTATTTTAGGATTTGTATGGCCATACTTGTGAGACTCTATTGAGTTGGGATAGGACTGAGGTTCATGTTTCCCTTGATCTGTAGATGCTTCAAGATATGGAGCAACAAGTGTTTTGGATTAGAGAGAAGTTGTTGGCTCCTTAGGATAGACAAAATAAGTATGTTGATGCTAAGAGAATGGATTAACAATTCTTGGTTAGTGATTATGTGTTTTTAAGAGTGCGACCACAAAAGATCTTGATCCATTATGGGAAAGGTTCTAATCTAGAACTACATTTTGTAGGTCCATTTGAGATCCTAGAGAGGATTGGTCATGTTGCTTACCAACTTGCCTTTCCACCTAGCCTCTTGTGCATCCATGATGTGTTCCATATTTTTGTTTTGAGGCAATATTTTTAGGATGTGACCCACGTTCTTGATTAGGGTTCCTTGCAGGTACAAAGGAGGGAAGGAAGCTTTCTTTAGAGCTCGTCTATATTTTGTAATATCGAAGGCTGAGCCTTTGGGGATGAGACCTAGACTGTGCAACAGTCTAGTGGGACCATCATGATGATTCAATAACTACTTGGGAGGATTATATGTAGTTGTGGGTCCATCCTATCATCCACACATCTATAAATCAACCCTCATCCTCAACCAAAAAAGGGAGGAGAATTTGTAGGTACATATTGGAATGATAAAGGATCTCCTTCAATCCTTCATCAAATCCTCGTCAACATAGGTACATGCCACTTGAGATCTTGCACAACACATGAGCAACCACATCTAATGGCACATCTCCATCAACAAAGAAGGTATAATGTTTCATTTTTATTGAACATTTGTTGTGTTTGATTCCTTATTTTTGTGCTTGATTCCTTCTTTATGCTATATCTGAGGTATTCATAGGTTTGGAATAGAGATCTTAGATTTGCATTAGTTTCCTATTGTTCATTCCAAATCTAGGGTTATATTTGTAGTATTTGACTTCATTGTTATCACTATGATATGTTATTATGCTTATGTTCATTGAGTTTAGCATTATGATTATTTTATTATGCATCTTTATATCTGAATCATGCTAGTGTAAGATTAGTTTAAGTAAGATGTAGTTTATGAAATCATCTTGTGGATATTACCCCATTGGTTTCTATATATTGTGCTTCAGTTATCTTGTGTTGTGTAGATATGCTTGATGTTTTCATTGAGTGTGCAAGCACAGGTTTCCCCAATGTTGATTAATTGGAGACAATCAACTTGGTTAAAAGTGTTGTGTTCTTATCTCCATCTCACTCAATTCTAAGATATGAGATGAGTCTTGTGTGTCCTTGTGAGCCCAATCTAAATTGGTTGATTTTGGATTCTCAAGTCACGTGAAAACCCGTAAAACGTGGTTGTATGTTTTATGTAGGTTGTTTGACTCCTATAATTAATTACATTTAATTGTTATCTGTAATTTCTTAATTTCTTGTGAAATGAATCTATACTATTATCGAGTAAAGTTCATATTGTTTTGATTCTTTGCAATGTGTGTGAGTTGCTTGAGTGAAAAAGGAATTGTGTGTTTTAGAGAATTGAAAAGATATACATTTTATGTAAATATTTTATCTATGTTGTTCTAATTTGTCCTTATGTCAAAAAGAATTAAAATAGGCAAGAAAATAAAATGAAATATTGCATTAGTGAAAAAAAGGTTGCAAGGTATTTAAATTTAGTATTTTCTTTCAAAAAGAAATGCAAGAATATCACGTTTATTAAAATGTCTTGTACTGAGTGGTTTATATTGTGAAATGGAAAAGGAGATTTTTCATAAAAGTGAAATTTGTATTATAGAAAAGGAGCTCATTGTTGGGGACTTTTCTATTTTTTTTATGCTTTGGGGTTGCCATATTTCCTCGACTTGTCTTCCTTTCTTGGGGTTTTGGAAAGATTGCTTGGAAAGGATTTGAAGTTGGATTGTTGCCTTAGATTGAAGATTGTATTGGAATGATTATGGATTTGGGTTGTGTAGAAGAGCTTCTTAAAACCCTCTTCTTTTCTTTTCTTTCAAATTGCTTGGATTGAAGGTAAGTGATTTAAATCCAAGCTTGGCGATTATATTGTGTTATTTTTTCATGCCCAAATTATGTGGTTTCATATGGAATACTGTAGTAGGATTAAAGATGTAGGGGAATTATTAAATTGTGTGAAATCAATTTAACAATTCCCATGTTTTAATTTTTTTAGATTATCCATTTTGTGCTAGAACTGTGACAAAATTTTATTAAAAAATTATGTGATGAGAAAGTGTGTTTTCCATGGCCTTAGCTTGAAAAGGGTATTCTTAAAATTTTAAATTTTGGGTGGGCTTTGAGCTCCCCATCATTGAAATTTTGTCAGTTTATGCATGTTGTTGAAAATAAAAATTAGGGAATACCTTCATTTTCCTCACTAAACAAAACCCTCATTTTCAACACTCATTAAAATGTTTACATGTTGTTGAAAATAAAAATGTCAGAATACCCTCATTTTCCTCACTAAACAAAATCCAATGTCAAATTTCTCTTACCCGCATAGGACCTAATTAACAGTCACTAAACTGACATTTGAAATTAGGGCAGACCCAAAATAGGGATGGACTAGGGCGCTAGCGCCCAAGTCCACCCTACCATTTTTGCTCAGGATTCATTAAAGTGCAGCCCCCTAGGTCCTATTTGTCACAAGATCCAAGGGTTTTCTCATCGGGAGTCAGAATAACATGCAAGTTGCTCTAAATACAATTATAGGACCCGGGAGCTAAACCTTAATAGGAAAAAGCCCCCAAGGTTACATTTTCTAACATAACATTTAGCCCCCACTTTAATGTATGTATAAATGTAAGGCTAATACATGCATTAAAGTACGGTTAACAAACACAGCAAACACGCCAAGCACAAAGAAGACACGCCAAACACATTGAAGACAATAACAAGCATGCAAAACATGAAGAAGACAATTACAGTCACACAAAACACGGAGAAGATAGCATTGAAGACACGCAAAACATAGTGAATATAGTGAATGCAGTGATTATTTTCTTTTTCTTTTTCTCATATATGAAATGCAAAATACATGTACAAGGAAAGTAAACACACCACCCAAAATGCAGGAGGGACTCATCGTCATCAGTCTTTAGACTGCACATGGGGCAACAAACACGCAAAACAAATCTCAAAGTGCAGGAGGGACTCGTTGCCACCAATCTTTAGACTGCACTTGAGAACAAACACACCATACAAAACAAGCACACCATACAAATCCCAAAGCATAGGAGGGACTCATCAACACCGGTCTTTAGACTATGTTTGGGAACCAACAGGCAATACACACACACATAGAAGACACAGAGAAAACATGGCAGATAAGCAATGGAGTGTACCTATTTCTAGGTTCATCACCATCTCAGGCACATTACAGGCTCACACCGATAATTTCCCTTCACCAAAACAAACATTGAAGACACACTTAAGGGTTAAGTTAGTCACAGAATCACTCCCCGCCTCCGTAGAGGACTTTTGAAAATGACAGGATTGTGCACTCTCCTAGAGAAATACACCATCCCCGCCTCACATGGAGGGCTTAAGAGAAAAAGGATATGCAGGATATCCCGCCTCCACAGAGGGCTTAAGTGATTAAAATAGACTCAAGATTCACAAACACACATTGCTTACATCTACAACAAACAGCGTACCTTATATATGCCCCCACCTTAAGGTGGTTGATGTCATGTACCGATATCAAGCACATTAAGGTAGGAAGAAAACACACAAGGGAACATGAGCTCTTGCAAAACCCATGCCCCCCAAAGGTTACATGTACTTTACGATCGCTAAATGTTCCCACAAACACATTCCTGCAAGAAAAGTGTTAGTGTCCATATAATCATGATAAACAACAATGCATAGAGAACCGAGGAATGTAAGATTCAAGATAGACAAAGTGCACGGAGCAGCAATATTGTTATGTTTTGTAAGTGTGATAAGACAACATCAAGATCACATGGAGTGATTCTACTAGCCAAGTGTCAAATAATATATAACTACCCCATCGTCATGTATGGACTTGGTCCATTTTTTTATTACTCGCTAAAGGGACACTAGGTCCGCATCAGTATAAAATGTTTTTTGTCATCCGCCCGCTAGATGGAACCACTAGAGGAAGGGAAACAATAAATCAAGAGAGGAGAAACAAGTGTCTTAGGGACAGTCACGTAGGAGGGTGCCCCCAAGTCACCAACCGCAACGCTATGTCCGTAAGACACAACACACAACAATGAAAATAGAGGAGAAGTGATATAGAAGAATGATGATACAAATAGAAGAAGGGTCACAATAGAGGCAGTCTCCCAATATCCTTGACCTTACGAGAGTATCAAGGGTCATCCTAGGAGGCCTAAACAACACATAACCCATCACAGGGGAAAACACATCACGAAGGTAAAGGGTTAGAAATACTTACCTGTAGGGATACCCAAACTAAGGGTTGTCATCGAGCAAATCATCCTCTTCCCAATCTCAGATGCTAAAGGAAAGAGGTGTGTAAGGTATCATAGCCCAACTTTTTTTATTATCTTCCAATTCTTTAGTGTTGAGTTTTTCTATGTTTGTTTCAATGTTAGGTTGGATGTTTTCTTGTTGAGCGGCAAGTCGTTGGGCAAAAGCTTGTCTTCGCCTCCTCCTTTCTTTTGCTTGTCTACTCCTTGTTTTAGTACTTCTTCAAAGGCATCATTATGCTTTTCCATAGGGTTTTGTACATTAGAGGAGGAAGCACCATGTTTAAATTTCATTGGTCTCGGTGTAATATTTTGTTGTCTATGAAAGGCTCCCGATCCTTGTAAGGATGTCGGAGGAGGAACTTCAGTGTAGATACCATCTCTCTGTGGATGAGGTGAGTTATGAAACTTTTCCTTATCCACATATATCACACTAATTATCTCATCATATCCATAGTAGTCTTGTACTCATTTTCCTTTTGCTCTAAGGGGATCCTAAAACACATGTTCTTCATCCTTCATTGTTTGTAAAGGAGGCCTGGCCACTCTAGCTAGTTGTTTTGCTTTGTATTGTCTATAATTTAGGAAGGATTGGTTTCTTCATGGCTCATGTTATGTTTCAGGTTGCAGCCAAAAGTAATCAAGCGTGAAATTCTTGCTCTTAGCCAAAGGTTGGTATGTGTTACGACGAATAGTACGGATCTCTCCATGTAAAGGGAATTTTAAACATTTACGAATAGTTGAAGGGACGACATTCATAGCCTTAAGCCATGGGTGTCCTAGTTTTACATGAAAGAGGTCGGATAAGGGGATGACATCAAATAACTAATCCACGGCTTTGTCATAAACTGAGACTAATAGTTTTACCAATCCAAATGTTTTCATCAAAGATCCATTATGTGTTTTAATTCTCAAATCTGACGGCTCATAATAGTTTTGTGCCAAATCATGTTTAGAAGGAACTCTTCTGTAACCACATTTTTCATGCAATTAGGGTCTATGAGTGTTCCATGCACAGGTATTTCCATTATTTTCAATGTAATGTAGAGAGGCCCTTCAGTATCTACCATTTCTTTGTTGTGAGGTGTAAATGTTATTTCAAGTTCAGGGGCTCGTCTTTTCAAATGCGGCCTAGGAGGAAGCCTAGCATTATTGTTGTATTGAGAATCCATGTGTATGTTTTCAAATGAATTCCAAATCAAGTTTCAAAATGTTTTCAAAACTTATCCAAGGGCAAATGCAAAAGTATGTATGAATATGACCTAAAATGCTTGATTTTTCAACTTTTTTCAATGCAAATCACTAGGAGAAAAGGTGTTGGAAGGAAATTGATCAAGGGAAGTGAATAATATATCTAATGTCAGTTCAATAAAGCAATAATATCCTTCACAACACACTTTTGAAGCAACTCTAGAGTGATGATAAGTCAAAACCTAGTGAAAATAAGCCCAAAATATGTAATTTTTTACCAAATCTCCATGCAAAAGAGTATGAAAAAGGGTGTTGTGAGGAAAATGATGATGGAAAAAATATTATAATAGTAATAACAGCCACCTAATTCTAAAAAATTATCATAACATGCTTATAGTGCCACTCAAGGTCAAACCCTAGTGAAAATATAGCTAAAATATGTAATTTTTCACGAATTTTGAATGCAAAGGCCTAGTAGAAAGGGTGTTGTAAGGAATATGAGGAGGGTAAGCAAATAATAACCTTAGCAATAGCCAATTAATGCAGCAAAATCCCTTACAACACACTTGTGATGCAAATCTAGAGAGATGATAAGGCCAAATCTAGTGAAAATGCAAGGTTTTCAAACCCTAGACATGAAATTTTGCAAGAAGACCACTATAATGCAACACTATTATTAGAAATCAGTCCTAATGAGTGTTTAAAAATTGTATTAAAATCTGAAACAAGATTTTGACTACAAACCCTAGCTAATGCAAAACTAGGTTTTTATGAAAAATGCACAAATTTTAAGCAATTTTTGTCAAAGTAAGCACACAAATGCAATGCAAATATATTCTAAATGATATTTTTTGCAAATTAAATCAGATCTAATGAAAATTACAGAAATTTAATGAAGTTGAAAGCCAAATATTTCAAATTATGCTAAAATGCAAGCCTAAAATGCCAATGTTTTCAAATTTTGCAATTTTTTCATTTTTTTGTAATTTTTCGAATGCAATAAGATGAATGAATGCAAATATTTCAAAAATTATAGAAATTTAATGAATTTGAAAGCCAAATATTTCAAATTATGCTAAAATACAAGCCTAAAATGCTAAATGTTTTCAAATTTTGTAATTTTTTCATTTTATTGTAATTTTTCGAATGCAATAAGATGAATGAATGCAAATCTATCAAACAACACTCAACAAGGTGCCAAGAAGTTTAAAAACATGGGTTCACCAAAATGTTTAGTGAGGAAAATGAGGGTTGTTAGTTTTAAGGGTTTATGTGGAATCCTCCTTACCAAACATTCCAAGGGCTTATCAACCGAGTTGAATATCCACTAAGCGAGAGCAATCATCTATCATGTTGGGCAGCCTCTTGGGAAGCTGTGGACTCTTGGATGTATCAAAAAATGTCTCTATCTAATGCTCAATTATACTTAGAAACCCTAATTATGCAAATCAGTAGGCAAATTGTCAAATTACGGTAAATCCTTTCAGACCGAGATAAGGGACAGAGATATTTAACTTACTATTTTTCAAAGTTCGAAAGGCAAAGAAGTCGGGGACACGGGGACTCATGCCCAAGTCCAAGGTACCTGTTTCTTTAAGGGATCCTAATCTCCTTCTAACATTGATCAGCACTGCAACTTTAGTTTCTATAAATTCCAATGCGGAGGACATGGGGACTAGCACCCTAGTCCAAGAAAAGCACCAGTGTCTTGCTTCTTTTTAGATCCTGAATCCTCTGTGTATGCTACTCCTTCCTACAAATCCACTCCACAAGACTCGACACCTGTAACCTGCAATCACAAGGAGTGTGGGAGGGGGTTGTGGTGTTTAGAGGCTTGCCTCGGTCAAGCCCCGAAGAGACATTCAAGTCTTCTGAACATCTTTGTCAGATGAGAGTGTGTATCCTGGCAGGATAGAGGTAAAAATCCAAATGATAAATCATTGAAAACACAATTGATATCACCTTGTAGTGAAGATCTCATGGAAGGAAGATGCTCTTTAAGCCATGAGGAGATGGATGCCAAATTTGCAAATACAAACACAATAACAACAAAGTACTACTCCACAACACAATGAATGCCTTGAATCACTTTCACAAAATCACAATGCTCTTCTAATTTCCATCTAATGTCCATCTAGTTTGCAAATGAAACCTAATCATGCTTATATATGCAACTACAAATATTCCCACTAAGAATTTCATATTTCAAACTTTAGATGTCAGCATAGGACCTAATTAACGGTCATTAAACTGACATTTGAAATTAGGGAAAACCCAAAATAGGGCTAGACTAGGGCGCTAGTGCCCAAGTCCACCTTGCCATTTTTTTTTCAAGATCCATTAAAGTGCAGCCCCCTAGATCCTATTTGTCACAAGACCCAAGGGTTTTCTCATTTGGAGTAATAAATAACATGCAAGATGCTCTAAATGCAATTATAGGACCCGGGAGCTAAACCTTAATAGGAAAAAGCCCCCAAGGTTACTTTTTTCGACATAATAGGTTTATATAGTTTTTTGAGGTCTTTAGGACTTCTTGTTTGGCCAATAAAGAGCATATATAGCTCAACTCCTTATCCCAAGCCATTTTAATAGAACATACAAAATGAAAAAACCTTGGGCCCCTCAGTAGCACCTAGACTTTCAGCTAGAGTTTGGTTGGCATCTTGCAAGTTGCTAAATGCAATTCAGACTCTAAAGTCTGAAAGGTTACAAGATGTGATTCAGACTTTGAAGTTTGAAAGGTTGCAAGATGCAATTCAAACTCTAAAGTCTGACAAGATACAATCTGGACTTTGAAGTTTGATAGGATATAATTTGGACTCCAAAGTCTGAAGGGTTGCAAAATGTAATTCACACTCTGAAGTCTGGAAGGATGCAAAATTGCACCTAGATTCTAAAGTTTCACAATGTAAGGAAAGAGGGTGGAAAGTGGAGGTTAAGAAGCAAATTGCAGGTGATGTAAGGTTGCATGGAAACTCTACACTTCTGACACAAATTATTATTTAAGTTTATCATGATGGCTTGAGATGTGTTTTGAGTAAATCTTATGCTTGTGTCACCATCCTTGGTGCATTGGTGATTACATGCCTCATGTGTCATTGTGTGTGTTTATGACATCTTATGCATGTAGATGTGTAATGTGGAATGTTGACGTACATTTTTAATGTTAAAAATTTATTTATTCATTAATATCTTGGGCAAAATCTTGGGGCATTACAACAAGTGACCCCTCTCTCTTCCATGGAACCCATACTTGTACCATATTTTTTTTCCTTTTTTTATTAGTTTTCAAACCAAGCTATTATGAGTTGGACAATGAAGTGATAGTATTGTTACGTCAAAAAATGTCCCCTTGGGGGCTTTTTTGTCTTAAGGTTTAGCTCCTGGGTCCTTTAGAATGCATTTAGAGCATCTTGCATGATTTTGATGACTCCCGATGAGAAAACCCTGAAGTTTCATGGCAAATAGGACTTAGGAGATGCACTTAACATAAATCCTTCCTGAAATGGGTCAAGACCAATTTCAAAGTGTCAGTTTATGACCATTATTTAGGTCCTATGCCGACACGGTAAGTTTGAATTATGAAATTCTTAGCGGGAATGTTTGTAGTTGCATATACAAGCATGATTAGTGATTCATTTGTAAACTAGATGGACATTAGATGAATTTGGCATACTTGTGATTCTAGAGCACTCAAAATATTCATTGTGTGGCAGAGCAAAGCATTGTTCTTATGTTTGTATTTGCAGATTTGGCATCCATCTCCTCATGGCATGAAGAGTATCTTCCTTCTATGAGATCTTCACTACAAGGTGATATCAATTGTGTTTTCAATCATTTATCATTTGGATTTTACCTCTATCATGCAAGGATATGCACTCTTTATCTGACAACGGTGTTTGGAAGATTTGAATGTCTCTCTAGGGCTTGACTAAGGCAAGCCTCTAAACACCACAACTTCCAACCCATTTTTCCGTGATTGTAGGTTAAAGGTTACAAAAGCAGAAAAAGTGGAGTTGTAGGAGAGTAGTGTAGACTGTCAGAATTGTAGATCAGAGAAGAAAATAGGGACTTGGACTCAGGCACCCACTCATTAGTCCTCTGGATCCTACAATAGGAAAATCTCCAAAACAACAAGAACATGTTGTAGACAAGGTTTCCAGATCTCGACAAAAATTGGGGCACTGGCCTAGGGCACCTGCTCATTAGTCCCAGACTTTTCCTCTTTCTAAACTTTGAAATTTGGTACACATTTGATTGTCATTTGATATCTTTGTGTGCGATCATTTTCTGTAATTTGTCCATTTGTTCACGAATTCATGTAATTAGGGTTTTGAACATAATTGGGCTTAATTGAATAACAAAATCATACAATTCCAATCTTCCCCTATGTTCCAAGTGATAGAAGGTCTGTAGTAGGAATCCTCTACTTGGCTAAAAGTCCTTGAATGTTTAGAGGTGAAAGGAGGATCAACACAAACAACTATCAAATTAAACCCTAAACAAATCCTTTTCATTTTTCACCTTAAACATTTTGGTGAACCCATGTTCTTTTCAATTTGTACCTTGCTGAGTGTTGTGCTTTAGATTTAGATTCATTTCATTCATTCATATCATTGTTCATCTTATTGCATTTGAAAAATTACAAAAAAATTGAAAAAATTAAAAAAATTAGCATTTTTAGCTTGCATTTACAAATAATTTGAATTAGTCGGCATTTAATTTCAATAAATTTCTATCATTATCATCAGATCTAATTTAAAATACATAAATTTTTCATTCATCATTCATTTAGATTGCATTTTCATGCTTAATTTGATAAAAATTGCTTAAAATTGTGTATTTTTTCATATAACCTAGTTTTGCATTAGCTAGGGTTTGTATTCAAAATATTGTTTTAGATTTTACTACCCTTTTAAAACACTCATTAGGATTGATTTCTAAATGTAGTGTTGTATCATAGTGGTTTGCTTGCAAAATTTCATGCCTAGGGTTTTAAAAACCTTGATTTTTCACTAGATTTGGCCTTATCGTCTCTCTAGATTTGCACCATATGCGTGTTGTAAAGGATTTTTCTACACTAATTGGCTGTTATTAAGTTTATTATTTTTTTCCTCTCCTAAAATTATTTACAACACCTTTTTATTGGGCCCTTGCATTGAAATTTGTTGAAAATTTACATATTTTTGCTATATTTTCCCTAGGGTTTGACTTAGATTTGCACTCCAAGCATGTTGTGAAAGATTTTATGGCTTTATGTGACTAATTTTATTGTTATAATCTACTGAACCTCCTAAAATTCTTTACAACACCCCTTTTTTTAAAAAAAATTGCATATTTTAGTGTTCTTTCACTGGGTTTTGACTTGTTATCATTCTAAGTTTGCATAAAAAATGTGTTGTGAAGGATATTATTGCTTTATTGGACTGATCTCAAACATTTTATTTTCTACACTTCATCAATTTCCTTACAACACCTTTTCTTTCACTTATTTGCATTGAAAAATGTTGAAAAATCAAGCATTTTGGATCTTAAACATATCTTGCTCCTTGGGTTTGTTCTATTAGTCTGTGCATTAAGTGTTGCATGCTTTTGTATGAGTATTATAACTTGATTCCCTAATAGAAATATCCCTTTAAGAAGAAGTATAAGACTCATGGGATCTAGTGCTTTCGAAGAAAATGATATTCCTACCTCTGAAAATCCATTGAATATATTCTTTACAAAAGGAGAGACACAAACTTTGCAAGATATTATACCTCATACAACCACTATGGAAGAACAAGTATTTCATGATGCTGATAACACTATTGAGGTGGTCACACATGTACTTGATGAGTAAATAAATAAACTTGATAAAGAGTTAGCCAATTTTCAAGCATTTGTTAAAACTGAAAGGATAGCGGAAGAAGCTATACCTGTGATTCACCACATAAGACAATTGATAAAGGAAGGACAAGATGGCATTGATTTTATCTGAGGTTTAACACATATTGTACACAATAATGTCATGATGGTGACTGAATGTGCGAATGGTATCAAAAACATGTCGTCACCGTCTCATACGCAAGTATCGGCACTTATACCGACCACTGGAGTGTCTACATTTACATCAACAATTTTAACAACTAATGCAAATACTTGTAATGCTACCATTGGTACTTGAGTATCTAATGAAACTAGTTCACAAAATTACAAAGTTGTGGGATTTAACTATCAGAACTTGGTTTCTAAGGGGATCTCTTCTATGAATACCTATTCTCAACCACCTATTACATATAACTACTTGCAACCACCTATCACTATGTCCAACCACCACTGAACTATTCATAGCCTCTGCTTATCACAACTCAAGCTCATTCACCTCCTCACTTTGGTTCTAATTCCTTGCAACAAACTACATCTCCCAATGATGCCATCCTAAACCAACTTCTACAAGGCATGACTTCTTTACAACAAAAAGTAACAAACTTGACAAATTCTTCACAACCTAATATACCAACTTATTATGCCCATAATCCCCTATGTTATGCAATTTTGAGAGCTCCTATGCCTGAGAGGTTTGAGACCCCTCGCTTTGAAAAATATGGCAGAAAAGGTGATCCTAATACTCATGTGGCAGCATTCACAGCTATGTGTAGTGATTTCTACTTTGAAGAGGACTTGTTAACAAAAATTTTCGCGCGATCCCTCAAAGATACAACTTTAGAATGGTTTTGTTCCTTACCTATGAATTTAATACACTCTTTTTCACAATTAGTTGATCAATTTTTACAACATTTTCAAGCAAATATTGGACCTCAATTTTCTTTGATTGATTTAGTTCATTGCAAGCAAGGTCCAAAAGAGAAGTTAACTAAGTTTATTAGTCGGTATCAATCTCTCTATGCATAAATTCATTTTCAGATGAAGCATGAGGATGTTAAGAAGGTGTTTATTAAAAATCTACAACCTAACATCCGTGATAAGATTCTCTTAATGAAGTATAACTCCTTTCAACATTTATGTACTACTCTTCGTGATTATCAACTTTCGTCTAATCAATATGAAAACCAAAACTCATTGGCTCAAGTTGGTCAATCCATAGGTGGACTATCACAAAACAACTTTAAGAGAAATAATAATAGGAGTTTCATCAAGATTAATGGACCGAATTCGAATAAATTTTTTCAAGTGTCTGCTATCACTAATCTAAAGAAGGCACTATATCAGCAAAGAACATTTACTCCATATCTGAGTCCTATCATTCTATCATGAATCACGCTGTGAGTAATAATCTTATGAAGCTTCCCCTAATTAAACCTTGGGATCCTAACAAAACTCAAGGACCTTATTTCGATGCTAATTCCTTTTGTCATTTTCATTGACAACAAGAACATAATATTGAACGATGTATGCGTCTTAAACATGAAATACAAGACCTCATTGACTTAAATGTTATACAGGTATCGGGTGTGAATGACAATGGAAATAAGTCGGTTGCTCTGCAGAATTAGAATTTACAAATCTTTACTAATCCTTTCCCTAAGAATACTGATAACAATATTATGGAACAAGGTTTAGTGGAAGTAGATGATGGGGATTATTTGGAATATAATAACATCATGGGTATAATAGAAGTGCATAGGGAAAAGTTGGATAACCCACCTTGTCCACACGGAAAAGTAATTTATGCTGAGGTTCCTCCTTCGTTATCCTTACAAGGATCGGGAGATAACCAAAATGCATCAAAAATAAAAATAGAACAACTGAAACAAGAGACTATAACACAAGAAAAGATTGAAATAATACAAGATAGTCCTTGTCACTATGGTAGACGAAATCAACAAAGAAAGCTAGCTAAAATTTGGAAATGAGTACGAAGATTATCATCGGTTGGAAATAATAGTGGTTCTCCTCCTTATAAGCAACAAAAGGTCTCGCATACACAAGAATCTGAGAAACAAGCATTGCATGGATTTTCTGACAATAAATAAGACTCTCACAAGAACCACTTGACCTTCGCACAAAACCTAATCGAATACCTCTCCAAGAGGTTCGCAAGTTCTAAAATTTAGTACAATGGTACTACCAGGTAAGTATTTCTAACCCTTTATCTCTCGTGTTGTGTTTCCCCCGTGATGTGTTATGTGTTGTTCAGGCCTCTTGGGATGACCCTTGACACTCTTGTAAGGTCCAGGATACTAGGAGACCACCTCTATTGTGACCTTTCTTCTATTTGAATCATCATTCTTATATATTGCTTCTCCTCTATTTTTTGCTATTTTGTGTTGTGTCTTACAGACATAGCATTGCAGTTGGTGACTTCGGGGCACCCTCCTATGTGACTGTCCCTAAGGCACTAGTTTCTCCTCTCTTGATTTATTATTTCCCTTCCTCTAGTGTTTCTATCTAGCAGGCAGATGACGAAAAACATATTATACTGATGCGGACCTAGTGTCCCTTTAGCAAGAAATCAAAAATTGGACTTAGTTCCTACATGATGACAGGGTTGTTATATTTTATCTGATGCTTGGCTAGTATAATCACTCCATGTGATCTTGATGGTGTCTTATTGCACTTACAAAACATAACAATATTGTTGCTCTGTGCACTTTGTCTATCTTGAATCTTGCTTCTTTATGTGATTGATCATATGCATTGTTGTTTATCATGATTATATGGATGCTAACACTTTTCTTGTAGGAATGTGTTTGTGGGAACATTTGGCGATCATAAAGTACATGACCTCCGGGGGGCATGGGCTTTGCGAGAGTCCATGTTCCCTTATGTGTTTTCTACCTACCTTAACGTGCAAGTGATATCATGACATGATATCAACAACCTTAAGGTGGGGGCATATATAAGGTAACCTGTCTGTTTGAGATGTTAGCAATGTGCTTGTTCTTAGGTGCAGTCTTAAAGACTGGTGGCAATGAGTCCCTCCTACACTCTGAGATTTGTTTGAAATCTATTGCAATCATTTAAGCCCTCTGCAGAGGTGGGATATTGCGTATATCCTTTTTATCTTAAGCCCTCTGTGGAGGTGTGGATGGTGTATTTCTCATGGAGAGTGCACATCCTGTCATTTTCAAAAAGTCCTCTGCAGAGGTGAGGAGCGGTTCTGTGACTAACTCAACCCTTAAGCGCGTCTTCAGCAATTGTTGTGGCAAAGCTCAATTGTCGATGTGTGCTTGTAATGTGCCTGAGATGGTGATGAACCTAGAAATAAGAACACTCTATTGCTTGTCTACCGTGTTTTCTCTGTGTCTTCCAAGTGTGTGTATTGTGTGTTTGTTCCCAAGCATAGTCTTAAAGACCGGTGACAATGAGTCCCTCCTATGCTTTGGGATTTGTATGGCGTGCTTGATTTGTTTTGCATGTCTGTTGCCCCATATGTAGTCTTAAAGACTGGTGGTGATGAGTCCCTCCTGCATTATGGGTGGTGTGTTTACTTTCCTTGTACTTACATCTACATTTCCTATATATGAAAATGAAAAAGAAAAAAGAAAATCATCACTGTCTTTAATGCATTCACTATATTCTCTGTGTTGCGTGTCTTCAATGTTGTCTTCTCCATGTTTTGTGTGACTGTAACTGTCTTCTCTGTGTTTTGTGTGTCTGTTAGTGTCTTCATTGTGATTGGCGTGTCTTCTCCGTGCTTGGCGTGTTTGTTGTGCTTGTTGACCGTACTTGAATGCATGTATTGGCCTTGTGTTTATACATACATTAAAGTGGGGGCTAAATGTTACATCAGAAAATGTCCCCTTGGGGGCTTTTCCCTCTTAAGGTTTAGCTTTTAGGTCCTTTAGAATGCATTTAGAGCATCTTGCATGATTTTGATGACTCCCGATGAGAAAACCCTAAAGTTTCATGGCAAATAGGACTCAGGGGATGCACTTAACATAAATCGTACCTAAAATAGGGGGAGGACTTGGGCGCACACGCCCTAGTCCTGCCCTATTTTAGGTAAGGACCAATTTCAAAGTGTCAGTTTATGACCGTTATTTAGGTCCTATGCCGACACGATAAGTTTGAATTATGAAATTCTTAGCAGGAATAATTGTAGTTGCATATATAAGCATGATTAGTGATTCATTTGTAAACTAGATGGACATTAGATGGATTTTGGCATACTTGTGATTCTAGAACATTCAAAATATTCATTGTGTGGCAAAGCAAAGCATTGTTCTTGTGTTTGTATTTTCAAATTTTGGCATCCATCTCCTCATGGCATGAAGAGCATCTTCCTTCCATGAGATCTTCACTACAAGGTGATATCAATTGTATTTTCAATCATTTATCAATTTAGATTTTGCCTTTATCCCATAGGGATATGCACTCTTTATCTGACAACGATGTTTGGAAGACTTGAATGTCTCTCTGGGGCTTGACTGAGGCAAGCCTCTAAACACCACAACCCCTAACCCATTTTTCTGTGATTACAGATTACAGGTTGCAAAAGCAGAAAAAGTGGAGCTGCAGGAGAGTAGTGCAGACTGTCAGAATTGCAGATTAGAGAAGAAAATAGGGACCTGGACTTGGGCGCTCGCTCATTAGTCCTCTGGATCCCGCAACAGGAAAATATCTGGAACAATAGGAACAAGTTGCAGACAAGGTTTCCAAATCTTGACAAAAACTGGGGCACTAGACTAGGGCGCTCGCTCATTAGTCCCTGACTTTTCCACTTTCTGAACTTCAAAATCTGGTACACATTTGATTGTCATTTGATATATTTGTGCACGATCATTTTTCGTAATTTGTCCGTTTGTTCACAAATTCATGTAATTAGGGTTTTGAGCATAATTGGGCTTAATTGAATAACAAAATCATACAATTCCAATATTCCCCTATGTCCCAAGTGACAGAAGGTCTATAGTAGGTTCCTCTACTCGACTGGAAGTCCTTGAATGTTTAGAGGTGAAATGAGGATCAACACAAACAACTATCAAAGTAAACCCTAAACAAATCCTCTTCATTTTTCACCTTAAACAAGTATAAATCAACCCTATCACTTCACATTAATTTTTTATTTATTTATTTTTTATTTTTTATTTTTTATTATTTTTTTTCATTAATTTTAATATTATTAAGATATTCAATTTATCGACTCTTTTGAACCCCACCAAGACTTGCACAATCGTTAAATAATTAGACAAAATTGAAGATTGTTAGGGAGAGTAGAACAAGGATTACGAAATTAGTCCTCACAATAAGATACTACCTAGCCATCCTAAACCTAGCTTAAATTGTACCATTGGGATAATTACAAATTAAATTTGACCACTTAATTTTGTTTACCTTATAAACATCTAAGGTATAGTGTAACAAATAATAGAAATTCTAGGTTTTAACAACTACGCATAGTCCCTACTAACAAACACAAGTACTTGTGAAGTGCTTACAATCAGTCAAACCTCTAACCAAGGATTAAAGTGCATAAATACAGAGGTAGGTTTAGTTTGGAATTGGGAATCTCTTTCATTGACAATACCATAAATTCCATGTCACCTTGCACACCTACACCTATAAGACAAGCCAAGGTTCCTCACACTCAATTCATCAAAAGAGCATTAGCATATGGTTAGTCATAAAGGTAAACATATAATTTAACTACAACATACCAACAAAAATCATGGTTATTAGAATCATAACTTTCATGATCGTAGTCATCGTATGCAACAAGTCATCAAAGTAGATATCAAAACTATTAGGATTATAATAATTTTACAATCTAAGTCATCATGAGCCACAAAATCATCAAAGAGTGATTAAATATTGAACTAATAAGGTCTCCACCCTAGTCCAAATTACATCAGGACTTTGGGTGTTTGATAAGACCATTGAGTTTGTGGGGAGTGAAACATTACTTCCCATAATACAAGATTCAAGTTGATCTTTCATATGTACATTTAAAGATTTATTTTGTAATCATTCATAAAGTGACTAAAAATAAACATTAGAAGGTAATTTACTTTTGATATCACTTTTAGATTGACTTCTTTCAAGGTTTAAAGCATTTACACATAGTCTGTTTTCTACTCAAAGCATCAACTACTACATTTTCTTTTCCTAAAACATAATGAATAGTAAAATCATATTCTAATAGTAGTTCCATCCATCTTTGTCTCATGTTTAGTTAAATTTGAGTAAATATATGTTGGAAACTACGATGCCTAGTTTTTAAAATAAATTTATTTCCCAACAAATAATGTTGCCAAACTTTTAAGGCATGAACAATGATAATTAATGCTAAGTCGTGGATAGGATAGTTCTTTTCAAAAGGTAACAGTTTCCTAGATTCAAAGCAAACTACTTGGTTTTCTTACATTATGACACCACCTATACCTGTATAACAAGAACCTATAATCACAACAAAGGGTTTACCAAAATCTAGAATACAGAGAATAGGTTTAGATACCAACAAGGTTTTTAATGTATTAAATATTTTATCACATTCAAAGGTCCATCTATAACTATGCTCTTTCTTTGTTAAATTTGTTAAAGGTGTGTCAGTTTTATATGATTTCTAAAAAACCTATAGTAAAATCCTAATAATCCCAAAAAAACTCTTGATTTCATGAGCATCTTTGGCTATAGGTCATTCTTGAATTGCTTTAATTTTAATAGGATTAGGTGAAATACCATTTTTTGAAACTATATGGCCCAAATAAATACTTTAGATTTAAATAATTTACACATACTAAGTTTTGCATACAATGCATTTTTTCTTAAGATTTCTAAGACAGACCTAAGATGTTGTTCATGTTCTTTTTCAGTCTTTGAATACACTAAAATGTTATCTAGAAAAATGATTACAAACACATCTAAATATGGACGAAAAACATCATGCATTAGAGTCATGAATGTTGCAGGTGCATTAGTTAATTGGAAAGTATAACAACAAACTCACAATGTCCATATCTAGTCCTAAAAGCATCTTTTGCATTATCAAATTCTTTAATTCAAATTTGATGGTAACCAAATCACAAATCAATTTTAGAAAAACACTTGGCTCCACTTAATTGGTCTAAAAGATCATTGATTCAAGGTAAAGGATATTTATTTTTTATAGTAGTTTTATTAACTTGCCTACAATCAATGCTTAATCTCATAAAACTGTCATTTTTCTTGACAAACAAAATAGGAGCGCCCTAGGGAGAAACACGGGGTCTTATTATTCCTTCTTTGAGTAACTAGGTTAATTGTACTTTCAATTATATTAATTTAGGGATAGGCTAACAATAAGGGGCTTTAAAAACTAGTGCTTCTCTTGGAACTAAGGCGATAGCATGTTCACTAATATTCCAAGAGTTAAACTATCTAAATCATCAGATAAGGCATCGTTTAATTCTTGTACAATTTTTATATTAATGTCTAGTTTGTATTTTTCACCTAATTGAACTATCATAACACAGAAAAGTTTACAATTCTTTCTAGAACTATGTTTAATTTGCATAGTAGAAATAGTTTTGATTTTATAAGATATTTTCTTGCCCTACAAAATTTAAAATGTCCCCATGTCTGGTCCTAAGAGAACTTGCTTCTTTTCATAGCCTAGGAAAGAATTATTTTTCTCTAACCAACTTATCCCTAAGATGGCATCATATTTACCTAGATTTAACACATAAAAATGATCTTTTGTTGTAAAATCAGTTAACACAATTTTTAAATTATCAATGATTGCACCAATGTGCTAGATAATTTGGCCATTAGCCATTTCTACTATTTAGGGTTCAATTGATCTAGATGGTAGTTTTAATTTGGAGACAATTTCAAAAGAAATAAAATTATGACTATAATCAAAATCAACAATAAAAACAACATCCTACCCATTTATTAACAATTTAAGTTCTCAGTAATAAGCTTCTGGCAAAATTGTGTTGCTTTTTTTGTATCAACGTTTCGGATCACACTCCATGATCCATCATCAGGAAGCAAAGAGGAGAATGAGAAAAAGTAAAATTGCAGAGAGAGAGACATCCTTAAAAGGAGAGAGGGGTGGAAGGGGGGGTTTGTGGCACGGAGTCCTAGATGGACAAGAGGTAAAGGAACCAAAGAAAGAAATAAAAGTAATGAAACAGAAACCACTAGAGTGAGAAAGAGGAGACAAAACATTCATGAAGGAGACAAATAGGCTTAAACAAGAATTATTCACATTAATCTATATTTATGTATAGGTACTACATTAAAAGGAACATAACAAAGAGCTGAGACATAAGGATAAATAAAAAGATTAAGAGTGGAAAGATATATTTAATCATATATATATAGTTAAAGAATAATAATAATACTAGTAAAGGCCCAAATGCAAAAATAAAAGTAAAACAAGGAGAGAGAAAAAATATGTGTAAGCAAATAAGGGGTGTGTGTGAACAAAGAGAGACCAAACCTGAAGGTAGGAGACAAAGGAAAGAGACAAAGAGAAAATGGAGAAAACACGGCATAACTAAAGGAGAGGAAAAACATATGTGGTTAAGGAAGGTGTGAAAAGTGAAAGTGAAACAAAAAGCAAGCACACATGGGGGAATTAGAGGAGAAGAATAATAGAAAGGCCCAAAAATAAAATGTAAATGCTAAAGTATAAGATTAGGTGTCTGTATATGTATATACATATGCATATACATATACATATACAAATACATATAAAAATAGATAAAAATGAGGTTTAAGAGAGAGAAATGAGACCAAAAGCTAGAACTCACAAGATAGAAAGACATTAGAAGGAAATAAAGCAAAAACACAAGGAGTAAATATGAAAAAATAAAATAGGGAAAGGATGAAGTACAAGAGAAAGAATGAAAGCATGAAGGAGAAAAATAAGAAGGAAGAAAAGGATGGAAAAAAGAAAGGAGAGAGAGAAAGGAAGAAGAGAAAGAACCCAAAAGGTTAGTAGGGAAAAAAGAGAAAAGGAACCGATGCTCAGAGTATAAGGGGGGGGAAGGTCTAGTGTGGGGATCAGACAAAGGATTAACTGTAAGGTGAGAGAAGAGGTGTGGAGTAGGAATAGAGGGAGAAGAAAAGAGAGAGGAGAGCGAGGAGAAAGGGAGAAGGAGTACAGGTGAAGACATAGTAGAGAAGGTGAAGGGAGAAGGACGACTAGAGAGGTCCAAGGGGAGGTATGGAAAGTTTAGAGGGAATTTAAAAGAGGATTCCAAGAGTGGCTTAAGTTCCACCCATCATCTCTATTCAGGTTAGTGGGGTTGTTTCTGATATAGATAGCCTCCTTAAGTTTCCTTTTAACATAGTTATCTTCCTTGGCTAGGACAAGGGTATCTTCAAGGCGGATGTGGTGTTTTGTGTTAGAGGAGTGCTCATCAAGGGCCGATTTTATGACCCTTTCATGTCTAATGTCTGCATTATGTTCTTTGATTCTTGTGCAAATAGATCTACCTATTTCACCTATGTAAGGGGTACCACAGGAGCAATCTATTTTATAGATGCCTGAGTTTAAAAGAATGTGAGTGGGGTCTTTGGTGGAAGGGATGAGATTTCTAATGGTGGAAAGCGGTTTGAAAGCACAAAAGATGTCTTTCTTGTGAAGAATTTTGGCAATTTTATTTGAGATACCTTCAATGAAAGGAAGGGTAGTACCAAAAACAAGTTCAGAGTCTTTTTTGTCAGGTTTAGAGTTAAGGTGGTTTTGGGCTTGTTTAAAGGTTTGCTTGATGTACTTGTTGTGGTACCCATTAAGTTTGAAGACTTTAGTGAGGTGGGACAACTCCATGTTTAAGTGATCATTATCACAGATGCGGAGGGCCCTTGTTGTCAAGGTTTTAAGGACACTAGCCTTGTGGGTAGGGTGGTGGTGGGAGGAAGCAAGAAGATAGAGGTCAGTGTGGGTGGATTTTCTAAAAGGAAACTTAAGGAAGCTATCTATATCAGAAACAACCCCACTAACTTGAATAGAGATGATGGGTGGAACTTAAGCCACTCTTGGAATCCTCTTTTAAATTCCCTCTAAACTTTCCACACCTCCCCTTGGACCTCTCTGGTCCTCCTTCTCCCTTCACCTTCTCTACTATGTCTTCACCTGTACTCCTCCTTCTCCCTTTCTCCTCGCTCTCCTCTCTTTTCTTCTCCCTCTATTCTCGCTCCACACCTCTTCTCTCACCTTACAGTTAATCCTCTGTCTGATCCCCACACTAGACCTCCCCCCCCCCCTTATACTCTGAGCATCGGGTTCCTTTTCTCTTTTTTCCCTACTAACCTTTTAGGTTCTTTCTCTTCTTCCTTTCTCTCTCTCCTTTCTTTTTTCCATCCTTTTCTTCCTTCTTATTTTTTGCCTTCGTGCTTTCATTCTTTCTCTTGTACTTCATCCTTTCCCTACTTTATTTTTTCATATTTACTCCTCATGTTTTTGCTTTATTTTCCTTCTAATGTCTTTCTATCTTGTGAGTTCTAGCTTTTGGTCTCATTTCTCTCTCTTAAACCTCATTTTTATCTATATGTATATGTATATGTATATGTATATGTATATGTATATGCATATGTATATGTTTATGTATATACATATACAGACACCTAATCTTATACTTTAGCATTTACATTTTATTTTTGGGCTTTTCTATTATTCTTCTCCTCTAATTCCCCCATGTGTGCTTGTTTTTTGTTTCACTTTCACTTTCCACACCTTCCTTAACCACATATGTTTTCCCTCTCCTTTAGTTATGCCGTGTTTTCTCCATTTTCTCTTTGTCTCTTTCCTTTGTCTCCTACCTTCAGGTTTGGTCTCTCTTTGTTCACACACACCCCTTATTTGCTTACACATATTTTTTCTCTCTCCTTGTTTCACTTTTATTTTTGCATTTGGGCCTTTACTAGTATTATTATTATGCTTTAACTATATATATATGATTAAATATAATCTTTCCACTCTTAATCTCTTTTTATTTATCCTTATGTCTCAGCTCTTTGTTATGTTCCTTTTAATGTAGTACCTATACATAAATATAGATTAATGTGAATAATTCTTGTTGAAGCCTATTTGTCTCCTTCATGCATGTTTTGTCTCCTCTTTCTCACTCTAGTGGTTTTTGTTTCATTACTTTTATTTCTTTCTTTGGTTCCTTTACCTCTTGTCCATCTAGTACTCCGTGCCACAAACCCCCCCTTCCCCCCCCTCTCTCCTTTTAAGGATGTCTCTCTCTCTGCAATTTTACTCTTTCTCATTCTCCTCTTTTCTTCCTGATGATGGATCATGGAATGTGATCCGAAACGTTGATACAAAAAAAGCAACACAGTTTTGCCAGAAGCTTATTACTAATTATCATGGACTATGGAAATATCATGTCTACAATTTAAGTTCTATTAAACAAATTCAACAATGCATTGTACCTATATCAAATGCTACACAGATTTTCATTTTAAGTTGTATAGTGGCAATGGGTGTATTATTCTATTTTTTAAATTGTTAAATTTTGCAAGGATAGTTGCTTGCATAATGGTTCTCACTGCAACACCACTGCTTATTGTCCTAGTGAAATGTTCTTTTCAAATGGCAAGGAGTTATCAATTTTAGGATTTACTATATTTGTTGCTTTGTAGTGAAATTTTTTGTGACTTGAATTATATCTATCATGTCTAAAATCAATTTTGAAGGTACCATTGTTTTTTTAAAGTCCTCTCTTTTTTGTCTTTCAATTTGATTAAGCTTTTCAAAAAAATAGCAATTTGGACAACGTCATCAACAAATACTAGTTTTCCACACCACACATTAGCTTTGTATTCATTTATTAGGCCATTTATAAATTTGACTACTCAATCCCATCCTATAAAAGGTACAAATCAATTTGATCTTTTAAAATTTTGTTTGTACTAATTAATTGTCTACATTTTCTATTTTAACTCAAAAAAATTATTTTTTTCCTAAACAAAGTGATTAGAAAGGTACTTTTGTTGAAATAACATTTTAAACTAGGACCATTTTACTTTATTACCTCATAGTTTCAATGAGATGGTGTCTTGCTACCAATTTAGGGTATTATTCCTTAGTTGGTATGTGGCAATTATGCTCCTACCACAACTACTAGTGTCTTGTAAGTCAAAATATCTTTCTAAATTAGTTAACCATTGCTCTGCCTCTTCCCTAGTATCAACATCTCCATTATACACAAGTAATTTGAAATAATTAAAATTTTAATTAATAATGGTTGCCAAGTCTAAGTACATATCTAATTTCAATCACTGAAATGACTACTCTCACTCCAAGAATATTTGGTGGTTTTGGCTGTTTTAATTGTGACACAATCTAGGAGGAAAAATTATATTCATAACTCAACACAATAAACATGCTCAAACAACAAAGCCCTAGCCAAGACAATCCTAGGTGTACCTTGTACCTTGAGTTGGACACATCACCTATGCCCCTTCTCCAATGTACACAACCCACCAAACAACCTTATTTCTTGAGTGAATCCATGATAGTCTTCTAAAATTTCCCTCATGAGTTTACAAAATAACCTAAAGGTGGCATCCAACTATCACATCCATTCATAATATAAATTATGTTTTAACACACCACTTTATTAAATTCATGTTTTCTGTATATAATTTTTTTTATCTCTCCATTAATAAAAGGTTTATAATAATTTGTGAATATTTATTTCACCTTTTATCCATATTCTCACTTAAAAGGTTATTACATAAATAGTTTTTTCGCCTTCATTTACTTACATGAGATAAATTACATTTAATCTTTCTCTTTTACAAATTACATATAATAAATATTTTATATGAGAAAAAGTCATGTAACAAGACCATTATTAGACACCAACTATTCATCAATATCATTGTCACATGTGCAGTTGGCTCTTATTTTCTTAGTGTTATTGGTTGTTCAAGGAAGTGTTAGGATGCACACTCCCAATTTTAGATTTTAAAGGATGTCATAAGGGAGGTTAGGGCTGCAAAACTGAATCAACATATGTACATAAGTTAGTTGGCATGATGGTGGAGGCTCCTTACAAACACATTTTTTGGACCCCATGTGTTCATACGTTGAACAACACATTGAGACATAGGATAGGTAGATTAGGTAAAAAGTGGTAGAAGCCAGAAATATACAGATGTTCATTTATAACCACTACAACTCACTTGCTCTCTTCAAGGATTTTTTTGTTAAAGAAATATATTGAAACTAGACATTTTATTTTATTTTGTTAAAGAAGATGCTTAAGGTATAAGAGCCTCTTCAATTAATGATGATTCACGCAGAGTGGAGTAGATGGTATGAGATGAACACGATTGAAGTAAAAAGTATGAAGCAAAATATTATTGATAATGATTGATGGTCCACAATGAGGTAAAAAAGAAATCTGATTTTATTATTAAATTATTAATTTATTAATGTTCATAACTTGCAACTTATTTTCATTTTCATCATTTGACTCTTATTCTTTTTTTAATTGTGTTTGTTGATACCATACTTGGATAGATAAATCAAGCAATTCATAGTAGAGATCTTGATTTAGGATTACATGAGGAGCATATTTTGACACAATAATGAAACACTATGAACACCACACTTTATATGACAACCTATGTTCTAATCTCAAATAGTATGCACTAGGACCTATGAGAGTGCCTCCTAGTGATGAAGAGGTGCAAGAAGGGCTCATGAAGGCCCTTTAAAAGATGTATAGTGATGAGGAGGCAACTTTATTTCAAACACAATGAATTGTCTTTGTCACTCTATGGTTCAACATTTAGCAAACTAGAGGCATGGAGAAATAAAACTACATTAGCTCAAACCGACCATATTGGATGGTGGCATGGCATGACAAGGATATAGCAAAGTTAAGGATCCTTTCCATTCACCTCCTTTCATAGGTTGCTAGTTCTTCTAGTGCAAATAAGAATTGATCCACATACAACTTCATTTAGTTAATCAAGA
The DNA here is from genome assembly GCA_027924645.1 of Cunninghamia lanceolata. Classification (NCBI taxonomy): domain Eukaryota; kingdom Viridiplantae; phylum Streptophyta; class Pinopsida; order Cupressales; family Cupressaceae; genus Cunninghamia; species Cunninghamia lanceolata. The sequence continues at coordinate 105,552 of BSBN01001912.1, read as the reverse complement.
GAAATAGCCTTACCTCTCAACAAGCAAAGAAGTTGGTGGTCAAGCATAATGCCTTGTAATTTTAGACTCGACTTCAATTACACGTTAGAATGTTGATCCCAAAGATGCCACATAGATTGATGAGGATGAGGCACAAGAGGGATCGGCTGGTGTTCTATTGGATGAGGCACTCCCTCATATTTGCAGTGACTCAGAGTCAAAATCCAATTTTAATGCAATGTTAGCAAGTAAAGATTAGGGATAGCTACAATTTTTTTATGTTTTTATCATTTTGTAGTTGAAACTTGTAGCCTTTAGACATTTTGTTGTAATTTTTATATAATATATATGCACATTAACAATGAAAGTAATGAAATTTTGTTAATTTGTGTGTTGACTATCATGTAAAATCTCAACTTAACTCTAATGTTGTGTAATATGAGTCTATAATACATATGATGAATACCTTATCATATGAATATTTAAAATTTCTTATATATTAATTTTTTTCTATTTTTTAATTGTTGTCTCTTACCATCCCAAAACTTGGTGGAACTTAGGTCATTTCAAATATCAAAGCTATATTGCAAGTAAACATGATGAAATTGGCTCTTTATAAATTTTCAAATTAACAATAAAGCATCATTTTACTATATAGGCCCTAAATTCAATAGATATCACCAAACAAACATATGGAAAGGGCTTGACTACACCATCGATGGTCTTTAAGTCTTTCTTGGATTGGTCCATTCAAACGTAGTGGTTTACATTTCTTGTGTTCTTGCAATTTACTCAATCTAATAGTTACTAATTTCTTGAGCTTCTTTCATGTTAAGAGAAGTCCCTTTCAAAGGCCTTTTGGGTAATATAACATTCTTTGCATTTTTAAAAAATATTGAAGAAAATTTACAGATATGGTTTATTCAAGCATATGGCTATGACTTAGTTCCTTTTAAACATTAACATGAGACTAATATATAGCAAGATAACAAAACATGTCTATATAACATTCTTAGCTCTTTTTTTAAACATTGAGGAAAGTTTACAAATATGGGTCATTCAAGCATATGACTATGACTTAGCTACTTTTAACATTAACATGAGATTAATATAATGCAAAATAGAAAAACTTGTCTATATAACATTCTTAACTCTTTTTTTAAACATTGAGGAAAGTTTACAAATATAGCTTATAGGAGCATCTACTAAGACCTAGCTTCTTTCAAGCATTGACATGAGACTAATATATAGTTCCTTTCAAACCACCACACTAAAAACCAACAATAAAAGATCAAGAGACACACTTTATAATTCACATTCACACTAAAAGCTAACAATAGAAGACTAAGAATCACAACTCAAAATACCACATGAAATGTTACTTTAAGATTTAAACTTGTATTTGCACAATAAAAACCCAATAATCAATTGGTCACTCAACATCCTTAGCTTTTGATTTTTGAGTCAACCTTTTTATATAAAATCATCTTTCACAAAATAAAAGAAACATACCTATCTTGGATAAATAAATGTGAAAGAATATTTAATTATAATGAAAGTGTATTTAATAATAATATATAATGACACAATCAAACTAACATACATACCTTAAATAAGTATAGGTAAAAGAATATTTAATTAAAAAAATAGCATATGAATAGTTACTTATTAATTATGATGAAAATTGATATTAAAATAAATTGCAATTTAAAATTTATATTAAAATTACTTCATAAAAATTTTAGATTTACTTTTAGATATATAAAATTTAAGCTTATATATTTTAAATTTATTATTCCTTGGCTATAGTGGGTACTTACAATTTTCATAATAAAAGGAGTATTTAAAAAACTCTTAAAATTTTTTAAAAAAATTAATATATATAAATAGTTAGTTATTAATTATGGTGAGGATTGATATTAAAATAGATAATAATTTAAAATTTACTTTATAATAAATCTTAAAATTAAATATAAAATTTAGATCATATCAATTTAAATTTACTTATAATTTTCATAATAAATGATGTACAATAACATTCACTCATAATATAATATGTGTATAGTTACTTATTGATTGACAATCTTTATATATTTTTATAATTATATGTATTATAATAACTTAGCACTGACTTATTAATTTTCATAATAAATAATGTACAATAACATTCACTCATAATATAATATGTGTATAGTTACTTATTGATTGACAATCTTTATATATTTTTATAATTATATTTATTATAATAACTTAGCACTGACTTATTAATTAGACATAGGTTTACATGTACTAAGTTTAAGATTATATACTTCAGAGTTACTTATCAAATATTTATAAGTTTATAAATTTTAAATATATGTTCCCTTTATGAAACGAATGGGCTGACTTTTGAAATCGAAGATGATTGAAACGTCTTTAGCCATTGGATTTGGATTTTGCCGTCGCCGTTGTTTTTCCCCAGTTTTGTTTTTGCCGTCATTCCTTTTCTCGACTTAATTAGCCCATAGGCTTTAGCATGAGCTTAAGAAAATTCGCGCAGCAAAAAAATTGCAAGATTTGAGGTGACCTTCCCAGGGCGTGGAGGAAATCTTTTTTTTAAAAGGTATTTGCATCAGTTATTTGTTTTTATAGCACAAAATCATTTTAAAAAAAAAAAAATATTTTGGGAAAAAATAGAACTTTTTTCTAGTTGACAATTCATTAACTTTAGACTGGTAACTTCAAATTTTAGATTTATGACATGAAAATTTGCATCAAGAATAAATATATATAATTAAATAATAAATTATTAAATATATCATACTCTTTTTTTTAATTTAAATAATGTTATAAATCTTAAAATATTATAATATACTTTAAAATATTTAAATAATATTTATTTTATTTTATAATATTATGTTACAAATATTTCACTAGACTATATTTTATAGTAATTAAATAATATTTATATATTTATTATTATATCTAATATTCTATATAATTCTATATATAATATGTCTAATGTAATATCTAATGTAATATGACTTAAAAAATATGTCTAATGTTATATTATTCTATATATGTCTAATGTAATATTATATTTTAAATTTTTGTATTTATATTAAAAAATATATTTACTATTATATATTACTTTTTCTAAAAATGATATTTAATTTTTAAAAATTTATTTAAGATTATAAAATATAGTTTAATAAGATATTATTAATATAATATTATTTAAATATTTTTAATATATTATGATATTTTAAAAGTGTATATTTAGATTAATTATATCATATATTTAATACTTATATATTATTCAATATATGAAATTTAATTATATGTATTATTATATCTAATGTTTTATATAATAAAAATTATTCTATATATTTCAAATGTAATATTGTATGAAAGAGAAAGGGAGGAGGGGTGTGTGTGTGTGTGTGTGTGTGAGAGAGAGAGAGAGAGAGTGCGTGGCATTGCAACTTGTGTCTCTAATGACAATCACATACAAAAACAAAAACAAATGCAAATGCTATCTTATTTCCCACTACAATGAGTTAAATTTGTTGGTACAAGGTCAACAAGTGGGCAACAATAAATTGAAGAGTTGTTACAAATTGTTCTTAAAATATATATTAGATATTTTAAAGCAACTTCTTGCATCTACATTGTTATTCCTCATTTTGCAACATCACTCAAGGAACACGTATAAATTTGCATAGCTCCTCAAAGGTGTTCATCAATAATGCAAGTCTAATTATTGCACAAGGTAAGATGAACCAATATTTAGATCACAAAACATGTCGAGTCAATTTCACATAATATGGATTGAAATTACATCCATATGAAACTCATTACAAAAATTAGGGCTCCTGACTAGACACATGCCCATGAACCAAAATATAAACAAGATATACCTTAGACTATCCCCAAACACTCTCAAGCTATAGGGAAAGTATGACTAACATCAACCACCTCTTCCACCCAGGGCTTCACATAATTTGTAAACTAACCTCTATAATGACCCACTAAAGAAGGAAAGCACACACCATAGTAGATCTCTTGTTGGCACTAAGACCTATGCATTGTCACCGCCAACTTCTAGCCACTAACAATGATGATGAACATGTAAACTAGATAAAACTTTGCCCACATCTCCACAAAAATCTTGCAAAACCCTAACTTCACAACTCAACTATTTTGTCCATATTACCCAGTCACAAAGCTAGAGTGGAAGAAAGGCCTTCCTCCTCCAATCCCATAGGCTTCAATTCCATATCCACCTCCAAACTTTCATTCTGCAAAGATATCCCTCTCTCTCTCTCTTCTCTTCACTCCTTTGTCTCCTATCCTCTCACTCTCTCTACCCTTCTCTCTCTCTCTTCTTTCTCTCTACATTTATCTATATCTCTCTCTCTACATCTCTCCATGTACCTCTCTCTCCCTTTGTACCTATATCTCCCTCCCTCTCTCACTATGTATCTCTCCCTCTCTATGTTCCACTTTATGGCTACATAAAGTTTATTCATTTGACAGAGTGATATGACTCCATGAATAGTTGGCAGCTTCAAATTGATTTTTCTTAAATGTCACAAATGAATGTAGTACTAAATTATTGGAGAGAGAGGAGGGGACATGGAGATATAGAGATATATATTTGTTTCTCATTTATAACCAACATATCATGCATGGTACCCCGCTCCTTTCACCACCTATTCACTCAGTCTGAAATATGACAATAAATTTAACTATCTCGCAAATATATCTAAGCACGAAGGGAGCAACACTATTGAGTAAAAATGTCTTTTTAAGAGAATTGTGTAAATTTGTGTGATGGAAGCCCATTTTGTTAAATCTCGCTCTGACAAAACTTTTGTAAAAGGAACTAGATATAGAATGAACACCGTTTTTAGGTCTCAAGATCATTCCCATATCATCTCCAAATTCAAACAAATCAGAAAATTTTTCCCTCAAAATTTTATATTTTATTAAAATAATCAGGGATTCTCAAACTAAAATTATAGCATGTCTAAATTTAATTTTCATCCATTTTACCTCCAAATTATGCAAAGGTGTGAAATTATAATACTAATGAGGGTCACTAAGCTTGATTGATCTTTGTATTATGTGATGTCCCCATTAGAGGATGCACAATGGTATGCTAGATAACAAATGAACATGATGTAGGTGGTGGTCATGCTTATATTTACAGCACAATGCCTATTAAATGTAGGTGATGACTAATCTAATGCAAGTGACCCAGGTGCAGTGCATGAACACGAATGTAGAAAGGGGTTGTATGCAAATAGAGGCTACACAACAAACATGTTGGCTCACAAATTTGAAGTAGCTACTAAGAAAAACATAGGGATTTTGAAATCCATTAACATTATGAAAATTAATTCATGACACTCAAAAAACAAAAAACAACATGGGCCATAGGGATACAAGACAACCATCATTCACTTAAAGACATGGCAATTCAACTTCCACTACTCTTCGGCGTACCCATCATCACACCAAGGTGCGATTGCTAGTTATACATTTTATTTTGTTTTGATATATCCCCTTGGTCATAAATTTTATTTGTTTTTTATTGTTTTTAAATGAAAATAAACTAGTATATTTAGACATTTTATTATTTTTTGATATATCCCCTTGGTCATAAATTTTATGTTTTTTTATTGTTTTTAAATGAAAATAAACTAGTATATTTATATTTTAAAAAATATATTTACAATATATGGAGAAACATAGTTTTTAATTTATTTTTTTAAATTTTTTTTCTATATATTTACATAGAAAAATGAGCCCCATAATTATTTATTTACTTTATATTTTATTTGTATTTAAAAAAATATGTTTTTGATTAGATAAAAGCTTTTAACAAGAACTATAAACAAGATTTTAAAAAGATGTTAAAATAATGTCAGCACACAATTTTTCTGAGTGGGGACAGAGGTGCTTCTTTCTCCTCCCTGCTGCCACTGTAGATTTCCCCTCTTGGGGTAATAAGAAAATATTAGTAGATGGTTAAGCAATTTGAGTTATAGGAAAGGCAACAGAGTTCAAACATTATATGACATGAAACTTCTGAGCATTACAAAATAAAGAAATTGTATTTTTGTTAGAAAGAGGCAGACCAGACCAAATATGAATTTCCTGCCAACTTAAAAATGGCCGAGAAGGGAAAGCATGGCTCATTTTTGGGTATCATCGATTATGATTTTAGATGACTATTTTGGAGGAAGACATCGCCAAAGCTTTTCTGAATACTCCTGTTCTTTGGCGATCAATTATGATACACATCTATTCTCAGGCTTCCTAAGAAAATAATTAACATTGAGGTTTGCTTCAAGCAGATACAGAGGATGTATAGGTCTTGAATCAAAAGCATACATGTATTCAATCTCCCTCCAAAATTACCACTAAATATAGTGAAGGGAAACTACCAACAATTTTTAGTTCATGCTTGTCGCAATGGAAGATTTTTAGTGAACCCAGGTCATGGCCACCTGTGTTTTCCCATTATAGCAGATTTCATTCTTGGCATTGACCACCTACATAGTACCACATCAGTCTGAAATTTCTAAATCCTCATAACAAAGTGAAACAAGATCAATTATTTCAAATCTCAACATCAATTATTTCTACCTTGCAGATGGTACAGATTGACTCCAAATATATTGAAAGGCATTTACCATGTACACTCTATTTAAATATCATCCACTTCAATGGTCAAACAAGCAATAGCAATTTTACACCTCATTCACAATAAAAAATGGTAAATATTTATTCTATTTTTATTGGCCAAAATTAACCTTTAACTGTTGAAGTGGATGATATTTAAGAATAACCCTATAATGTATAAACAGTTGCCATGACAAGGACCATCTCACTTGCTAGATTTTTTTGATTGGGGAGGGAGAGGGGAGAACCGCCATATCCATGCCTGTGGACTGTGATGAATGCAAAGGGTTTGAGATGAGGAAGAAACTAATGATTTCAATAATGGTGATAAATTAAGGTTTTTCAAAAAGCAAAGTGATGTAAACACCAAATAGGATAGTCTGGTTTTTCTCTATAGCAGTTCACTATGGAAGGTTTCATTTACGGTATAGTAGAATGCCTCACCAAAGAGAAGCTCTTTAGTGGGCTCAAGGTGTAAACATACAATGTTGTTTGGTTCAGCACTCTAGGGGCATTCTCAACCATATGGGTCTCGAGGATTGAGCATCTTTATTGGATCAATGTGTTAGCACCAAGAAAGTGAAAATTTCCCTTTTTAGTGCCCCCTTTTGTCTTGGAAGTGTTTTACCCATCATTGATAACCGATATGAAAGATTTCAAATGGGTCTTCCCTTGGTCAACTTTTGTCTATGTGATTTTTTTTTGCCTTTCCCATGTCTTTGCCATATGTTGGAGAGTCCAAAAAATCCAAAATAAATTAAGAGTTGAAACTTTTTAAGTCATTATTACGTTTTTTGCAGAGTCGCAGAGTTTTAATGGACTACTGGACATTTCCTTTCACCTTCCATCCAATATCCACCTCTTGTCCCACATGAAATCCCTGTAGTTTTCATTGGGCCCTTCGCATCTTTCATTTCCTTCATTTTCCCCATTTTGCAAAATCCGGACATACTACCAGATGTATGATGCCCGTTCAATATCTTATATCCACCTCCTTTTCCGCATAAAAAATTCCAGGAGACTATCAAGTCCTTACTCTTTTTCTTTCTGCCCATTTTTTCCAATTTGCAAAAATTTGATGGACTATTGAACATTCGTTTTCAAGCTCAAATATCTTATCTTGCCATGTTTCTCTACGCATTCCTTCCAACCTCAATTCCTTTTCCGCAATTCTTCAGTTCGCCTCCCGTCGTATTTGCAGAATTTCCCTCCCAAATGAGATATGTTCACATTCAGTTCCACCTCTAGTTCCCCCTTCCTTTCTCGCATTCTTCTCAACCCCTTTTGTGGACATTGCCTTGCTTCCGAATCTCATCCATTTGGCACTTCCACTTCCTACATCCAATCTCGTGTGTTTTTCCCACACCTCTGTATCATCCATTCTTTTCCCTTTGTGAATTTTCCATGGACTCCCAGATATGATCATATCCTATCCTAACCTCCTGTCCCGCATTGAAAGCCCGCATTTGTCCCTTCAACCTTATTCTTCAATTTTCTTCTATTATGTGAATTTCCATTAGACATACAAACCAAATATACTCACCTCATGTCCTATTCATGTCCTAGCTTCCTATTCCGCGGTCTTTCTTCGCATTCCTCCCTATCTTTCATCTAGTTTCGTGATCATTTTTTGCATTTGTCTAGCTAACTAAATCCTTCGTTTCCCTCTTTCTTGTGGAGTTCCCCTTGACTTCTGGATCTGTATGCACATCCGGTCCTATCTCTTTTTCTCACTTTTTTCCCCTCTTCATCAAATCACTCATTTTCCTCATTTTCAAAAACCCGATAGCCTTCCGGATTTCTTTTACACATTTTCCTCCACTTCCCCCACCTATTTCCGACCTCTACTTCTGAAAAGTTGCCAACTTCACTTGGTAACCTTCATTCCCATATTCGGTCCCATGTTGAATTCCCGCAACTTTTCAAAAAAGCTCCACTCGCCTCAACAACTCACCTACGCGATCCAAGACTGCCATAATGGCCTCCAATGGACTCGATAAGATAGAGGATGACTTCCATACACCTCCTAGTACTGACCCTGCACATATATGATTTGTGTACAAGAGCATGGGTTGCTAATGCAAAGGGCGTGAATCCACATGAAGATGATGCAACAGGCATGGCGACTGAAAAATCATGTTGACCACTCCAAGGGTTCCCGTCCAAGCAACGAGAATGAATGTAATGTTATATATGCATGTTAATAAAATGTAGTAGTTGTTAGTCATTGAACCAATTTTTTATTGGAAGTGTCTCAAGTAAGTTCTAGGGTATCAAACGATGAATGTCCAACTCTATAAATGATGAAGTATGTTTGTAAATTAGGGTAAGGGTTAGTCTAATAAGGTTTTACTTGTAAATGGTATGTCTCTATCAACAGACTGTAATATTTCAAGAGGGGCTTCAAACCTAGTTGTTGTCTCACTTGCCAATTTGTTGGCATAATTGTAACAAAATTCGATTAATGTTGACAGACATTCTAAAGCATGGCAAACTCTTTGCAATGGTCTTCTTTTGTTGTGTGTGGGCTGTTGTTGATTTGTAATGGATAATTAAGAATGTCTATTTGCACATTTCCTTATCTCATGAGTTCGTATGCATATGCAACCTCGGTTCCATTGCTGATTTACAAACATATTCTTTGTTCTCTTTCTAAGTTGGGACTCTATTTGCCCAATGGAGTAGGCACTTGTCTGATTAGTGAGGGGCCAAACACTTTTTATTGTGATCTCTTGTTAGTTGTAATAGGTTAAATTCCACCATGCCTACATGATTTAATATTGTAAATTGCCATATCCTATGCGGTCCTAAATTGAAGTATCCATTAGTGAATCATGTTGGTGTGTTTCTCCCTCTTACCCATGTGTATGCAATGTTAAGAGGAGTCATCTGCTGGGGAACGATACAGTATAGCTATTATATCTTTTGGTGCATAGTAGAAGTGAAATTATAGTCTATTTATTAAAGGACTTTAGCCCTGTTTGTAGCCAATGCTGACACGAACTTCGTGAGAAATCTTGGGATTCATAGCATATTGGGTATGGCTACTTAAATGCCTAGAATTTAAATTGTTATTTCTCTTTAATTGTTCTGTTATTAAGACCTCGGAGAACACCCCCTTGGCCTTGCACATCTTGAAGCTAAAGGTGAGTTTACCCACTCACAATAATTGGTCCATTCATACTATAACACCCAATTTAGTTTTCACCTTATAAACTACGTTCAACCAAAGGTTTTTTTTTTTAAGTTTAAAAGCAAAAAATGATAAATTATTTTTCATTTTAAAACAAAGAAGTTCATTCATCAACTAATTAATAATTATAAAATTATAAGTTACACAAAGGGCTCTATCCATCTACAACATTAAACAATATGATGATTAAAGTCATTAAGAATATTTTTAAAATAGAAACTTACCAAAGTCACTACATCTCGATTGTCGACCATCCAAATTCAAGTCTCAGCAAGCCTCTGGAATATAGAAGAGAAAGTATCTTCGAGGAGTTTAACCTCCAACCACAGACCGTCGGTCTCCTGCACTCCGTCCTACCGGGAAGTGGCCCTACCCTACTCGAGGAGGATAGACTTAGGATAACCAATGGTGTTAGCCATCTAAGTACTGGTGTTGTGACCGACGTAACTTGTTATCATGCAATCCCCTAGATACCCTCTAGTCAAGCATGACCACTCCACAAGCTACACCATCCAGTCATGGTGAACTATCAATGCACTAGACGCAGGTGCACTACCTTGGCCAAAGGATTTGAATATATTTAGCATTGTGTCAACGCAAGTAGTAAGTTCACCCACCCCAACTCGACTTGAATTAATCGCAATCCTACAGTTCCCTATATTTAAGTATAATATAACAACCATGATAACCTCTTGATGTTTCAACTCATCATGCTTTAACGTTTGGCAGTTAGGTTTACTTCTCACTTCAGGCTCTTGGAGACATTTCCGTCCATATGTTAAAGGAATGGGATTCTAGCTTACCAGTTAATCGGTTAATGCTATTAGTTTATCGGTTGATCTTTAAGTTGGTCTTCTGCTTAAAATTATCCTATCTAGAGAGGACACTAAAATAACAAAATAAGCTCGGAAGAGGTTTAACAATAAACCAGTTATTGAGTTCAAGTAATCGAAGACTCAGAGTTAAAGTTTAAGTACTCTTACAAGTCTTCTTCGACCTATCGAATCCTCGACATAGCTTAATCTTTATATCATACTAAGCATTTAACAATCCTAACTCATTGTTTCTATTTGGAAGAAGAATGCATGTAAGTTTTAATTAAACACTTAACTATTGACCCATTGTGTCTGCTCTAAAACTTCATTACTTAACATGTTCGATAGTTTTAGTCCAACAACGTTTCTAAAACCCACTTTCGGTGACACATCAGCATGAATGATTTTAAGGCAGAAAGAATTATATACAATATAAAGATGGTCTAAAACTAGATATCATTCGCAGCATGAAAGGAATAACTCTAAGTTTGACCATTCTTAACTTGTGAAAGACCGAGTAGTTACACAACCTACGACATACATTCCACACCATTGTTTCCCGTTTTGTCGACGGGATTACACATTCTTTAAGTCTTTCATAAGACTAGTTGCTTTTGGATATAACAAGACCAAATATATATAGTCGGCAGGCCAACCAGTGACGCTTCTAACTTCGACAAACATTAGACAACCGCAGCTGAAGATATCTTTCTTGCTGGCAGTCGACCAAGACTCAAACTGCAATGTGCTCACCTAATAACCCATTTATTTCTTATGACAAGCGAACACAGCTACACGGTTTTAGTCGACCATCGTAAGATGCTCCGGGGAAACAAGTATGTTACTACTGTGAAGTTTAAGACTGCGGTGTTGCTCAAGGATTTAGCATTGTTTTCATTTTAAAAGAAGTGTAAAACACAAGTCTTTAAGTGCGTAACCAGACCACACATTACATCATCAGTAAAACACTACATTCCTTCTTATTACATGATGGTGCCATTCCTATTATGGCATTCCAGTTTAATCATGATAATGTGGTAAGAGAGAAGAGAAGGACCCTGAAGGAAAGCTTTGGTGACTATTTAAAACTGGTCCAAAGCTCATTCACTCCTCACCCAATCACATGCTCTTTCCTCTTGACTTCCTGTCAGCTTCTCTTCCCCGTTCTATATCCCAAAAACCGTCTTTCTTTAGCTCTTAAGACCGTCCAAAAAGAAAAACTAACTTCTTTCTAACTAATCCGCGCCCTATCTACTTGGTAACCACCAAGCATGGCTATCCATCTGCCTCCTTCCCGTGACCACTAACACAGAATTGGTTTTATCTTCCACTAATTTCGCAGCTGATCTGCAAGGTGGAGCTAACAATTGGCAAGGTGGCAGTTTCTATTTTGGACATAATGCCACATTAACTCTAACAAACTCTTCGGCTTAGATCGATTGCACGACTTGGAATAATTGTTGAGCTGACGACCAATCATTTAGGTTTGAAGCTCGAGAATGAATAAAACGTTATGGGATTAAAGACATCATAAATAGTGACTTGAGTGAAACCCTTCGAGCTATTGCCCATTAACTAGCACCACTAAAGAATATAAGAATTGTTCCTTAATAACTATTTAAATACAAATATGATTTCATATATTACCCTTACCATATGACCCATGGTATTACACTTGACGATTTCAAAGATTTAAAACATTATTTAAACCTTTTATTATACTACGAAAACTCACAACATAAATAATTCTACATCCTACGAAATCCGTAATTAAACGTTTACATCATACGCTCGTAGAGATTTATGACGATGATGATGTTGGAGCGTAAACACAATACGAGGTTTGGGGTCGACTTTACACACTACTTTTGACTTTTACGCCAAACCACTAAACAAGACACAACATACAACTCATTCTCAAATGTATACATTTATATTTATAAATATATATTAGTTGTCCATATTTGGCAACATGAATCAGAGTATTACGACACAGATGTCGATTACCCATACTCATCACGACAACTACGAAAGGAAGAGTGACCTATTCTTATAAACCTTGACATTCTCATCCAAAATTGACTTACCCAAAATCAATACTTATCTTAAGGCAACTAGGTTTATCTACCTGATATTCGTTTTCAGTGGCAAACACCCATTGGTTATTCCAAAGTCTATTCTCTCTTTCTAGAAGATACTTTCTCTTCTTCTTGTTTCTTGGTGAACATGTTCCATCTGTTCCTGCCATTAACAATCTCACACACAATTTGTGGTCAGAGTATCAATGTTCTGATCAAAACACATTTACATCAAATTATTTTATTTTCATATCGGAAAGACATTTTAATTTCATAACATCAAATTGATCATAATCAAGTATAAATCCATGATTTCATAAAATTAATCTTTTCTAATCATATCATCATTTCCTATGATGTTAAACATATTGACATGACTGCACTATTTAAGAAAAAAAAAAAATAGTAATACTGAATCCAAAAAGGGGATATAACATATCCTTCCCCTATAGAATCATCGTCCCCAATGATTGAGTTAATCAAACAAAATTTTTAACATAAAAACAAGCTTTTATAGTTTAACATTAATGTTTTTGAAAAGATAAGGAAATCTTTGGTGGATGTCATTATAGTCTTCCCAAGTGGCGCTATCCTCGCCATATTGGTCCCACTGAATTTTGCATTGTAAAACCTCTCGATTACGCAAACGGAGTTTACGCATTTCGAGTACCTTGAGTGGCTCGATCACAACCACTCCTGGTTCTTGTATCTGAAAAGAATTCCATTTAAGAATGTGGTCATTACCTACAAAATATTTCTTTAGGTAAGAAATATGAAAAACATTATGCATTTTAAACAAGGCTGGAGGTAGAGCAATTTTGTAGGCCACTGGATTTGATAATCTCAAGGACTTCAAAAGGTCCGACATATCGGGAAGCCAACTTTGATGATTTACCAAATTTGATTGAGCTTTTATGGGGTTTCACTTGCAAAAGAACTCTCTCTCCAATAGAAAATTGTTTAGGCACCTGTTTGCAATCTGCATAACTTTTTTGTCTATCGTTGGCTTCTGCCAACCTTTTCCTAATTATTTTCACTTTTTCCTCCATATCTACTAGCATTTCTGGTCCAATGCTTATCCTACCTTCCAGCTTGTCCCAGCTTATAGGAGTTCCACATTTCCTTCCATATAATGTTTCAAACGGTGCCATCTTAATGGCAGAATGATAGGAATTATAATAGGCAAATTCAACAAGAGGTAAATACTCCTCCCATCTGTATCGCTGGTCCATGCAATATATTCTTAATAGATCCTCTAGGACTTGGTTAACCCTTTCTGTTTGTCCATCAGTTTTAGGATGATAAGCGGTGCTCACATTGAGTTTAGTCTCTAGTGCTGAAAATAAAGTTTGCCAAAACCGGGAGGTTATTCGAGCATCCCTATCAGATATAATCTTTTCAGGTACCCCATGCAATCTAAATATTTCTTGAATAAACTTACGGGCCAAAATATGAGCTCCATTCGTCAAATTTCCAGGAATGAAGTGTGCTACTTTGGTAAGTTTATCTACTACAACCAAAATTGCATCACGTCTATTCTTGGACATTGGTAACCCTTGAACAAAATCCATACTAACAACCTGTCATTTCCATTCTGGAATATCATGCGGGTATAACAATCCGGCACGATGTTGGTGTTTTGCCTTCACTCTCTGACATTCCAAGCAACTTACCACAAACCTTGCAGCGTTGCTTTTCATTCCTTTTGAGAAGTACAGCGGTTTGACATCAGCGAAAAGTTTTGTTACTCCTGGGTGTCCGGAATAAGATGCACAATGAACTTCCTTCCAAACAAGGTTTCTTAGTTCTACAGAATTAGGAACATAGATTCTTCCCTTAAATCTCATTAATCCGTCTGACTCAAAATGGAATCCATCATATCTTGGATCTTTGGGGTTTATTTGCAGAGCTCACTTCACCTATTCATAATATTCGTCTCCAGGTAAACTTTGCAATACTAGATCTTTAAAATTAGCAAGAATAGAAATTATAGAAGCTATGTGTCTTCTTCTGTTTAAAGCATTAGCTACTCGGTTTTCTTTACCTTTTATGTAATTAATCTCAAAATTGTAATTTGATATTAGTTCTAACCACCTCCTTTGTCTTGCATTGAGATGAGGTTGTGTATGTAACGAAGACTTTGATGATCTGTTTTTAGTATAAAAGTCTTTCCCAACAAATAGTGTTGCCACATCTGAAGGGTGTGAATCACTGCCGCCAGTTCTAAATCATGAGGAGCGTAATTTTGCTCATAGTTTTTCAATTTTCTTAATTCATAGGCTATTACACGCCCATTTTTCATAAGCACGCCTCCTAATCCTTCTCCAGAGGCATTGATAATAACCTCAAATTGCCCTTTAGGATCAGGGACTTTCAAAATTAGTGTTGTTAACTTTTCTTTTAATAAATTAAATGTCTTTTGACATTCACCTGTCCAAACAAACTGTTTTCCTTTTCTCTGCAAAGAAGTGATTAGGCTAGCAATACTTGAAAAATTCAGAACAAATTTCCTGTAATACCCGGTCAAACCCATAAAACTTTGTACTTCTGAAACATTAGAGGGTACAGGCCATTCCATAATAGCCTTTATTTTAGCTGGGTCAACTGATATCCCTTCTACTGATATAGTGTGTCCCAAATACTACACTTCTTTCTGAAAGAAAGTGCATTTCGAGAGTATCGCATACAACTTGTGTTCTCTTAAACATTGCAAAACAATTTGAAGATGTTGTCTATGCTCCTCATTTTTGGAATATATCAGATTATCATCTAAAGAAACTAGGACAAATTTATCAAGGCAATCCCTGAAAACACTATTCATGAGATTCATGAATGTGGCTGGTGCATTAGTCAACCCAAATGGTAACACAGTAAACTCATAATGACCATATCTTGTTCTAAAAGCAGTCTTGTGAATATCCTCATGTTTTAACCTCAACTGATGGTATCCAGATCTCAAATCTATCTTAGAAAATACTGTTGCACCACGCATTTAGTCGAATAAATCATCAATACATGGCAGTGGATACTTATTCTTTATCGTTGCCTTATTTAGCATCCGATAATCTATACACAATCTAAGGGTTCCATATTTCTTCTTGACGAAAATAACCGGAGCTCCCCATGGTGATACACTTGACCTAATTAGACCTTTAGTTAGTAGCTCCTACAATTGAGCCTTCAATTCCATAAGTTCAGTAGTGGTCATTTTGTATGGAGCTTTAGATACTGGCTCAGATCCTGGTTTAATATCTATGGCAAAGTCAAAGGTTCTTTTTGGAGGCAAGCCTGGCAGTTCTTCAGGAAATACATCTCTGAAATTGTGAAGATAAGGGTATTTTTCCTCAAAAGCTTGCTTCTCTAAAGCTTCCTCTACTGGGTCCATTTTGACTGCAAAAAGTTGACATCCCTTATGCCTAGCCCGTTTTAATTGTTTTGATAAAATAGACCTGATCTTTATTTCCCTTTGAATACCCTGAAAATTAACTTTGTTTCCTTTATCATCCAAACATTCAATTGTTTTATAAAAACAATCCACCTTGGCCCTATATCTCCACAACCAATTCATTCCTAAAATGACGTCGTAGGACCTTAAAGGTGCCACATATAAATTTACCTCGGTGGAAAAGTTTGAAATATCAATCTTAGCTTCGAACAAACATTGCTCTACCTGAGCCTTTAAGTGATTTGCATATTCAACTGTCCACGATTTTGACATAAAACCAGGGCTTCTAGGAAATTTATTTAAGACTCTAGATGACACAAAATTTTCTGTTGCACCAATATCAATCAGAATAGAAACAGAGACTCCAAATAAAGTACCTGTCATCTCAATGGGAGTAATCTGATACTCAGCTTGTCGATTGTCAAGGGCTACGTGAATCCTTTGCTGAAATGCTTCCTGTTGTGAAGGAAGTACCGTGTTCCTATGCTGCCCATTCTGCTTTTTATTAGGACAACAGTTGGCATAATGATCTCCACCACATGAAAAACAACCTCCAATTGGTCCTCTCTTCTCGAATGGTCTACTCATAGCATCATCATTCCTCTTAAAATTGTCATTTTTCTTAAAGTCTTCATTTCTTCGCTCATTACCAAATCCCCCTTTATTTTTCTGATTTCCTTTATCGTACCTCATGTTTCCATATCCTTTATCATTCTTCTTTTTATACGTTTGTTCATTGAAATTCTTATCAAATCTCTTATGCTTCTTTTCACGATAAGCAGAAATGAATTTGATCTTTTGTTCCTGCTTAATTGTTTTCTCATACACCTGGTCCATTGTGTTCGGACAATGCACCTCCACCTCCCCGCCAATCTAAGGATTGAGCCCCATAATGAATTTCCTTATCCGAAATCTTTCATCATTTTGATACTGAAAACATATTTCAACAATCTACTTAATTTTTCCGCATATTCAACCACGGACAAATCACCTTGCCGGAGATTTTGGAAATCTGTTAGCTTTTGATCAAAGTAAAGCTGTGGTAGCCACCTTTTTCGAAAGAGTTCTACAAATTCATTCCATGTCACCTTCAAAAGGCTTAAATCCAACTCCATCTTTTTGTTCATCCACCAGGTGCATGCTTCTCCAGACAGCTGATATGCTCCCCACACTACCTTTGTAATCTCAGAATAATTTCTGATTTCAAAGTACTCCATTTTTGTTAGCCATGCTTCTGTTGCATCCCCAGTTTTCGTTCCATCAAATTTGGGAGGAATAATCTTTTTCATATCCTTAGATAATTCCAGTGCAAGTTTATCTTTTGTCTCCCTCTGAGATTCACTATTCTCTTGGTTCTCACTTGACGTGCCATGCTCTTGTTACCTACTTTTACTCGCATTATTAGAATACTCATTTTCACCCTCTGTATTCCCGGTTTCATTCACTTTCTTTTCCAATTTGCCCAACCTTTCCTTAGTTTCGACAAGCATATTAAGAATTCTGTCCAATTTATCGGTGGAGTTAGCCTGAGAGTTGTGACCTTCCTGATCTTCTCTCATTAAATTCTGATTGATCCATGTTTATTTGTTTTCTCACCTGTTTTAGCAAGTACTAATCAGTTCTATGATTTATCATTTAGAATATTATCAAAACATATCAATTGCTCATAACCATAGTTATTCTCAAACAAAATTGTCTTTATTATATTTTGCACAACAGTATGTATATTCTTAAAAGATAGACACATTTCATGTTTCACTCAGTATTTACAAGAGGGGTGTAACCTTCGGATTCATTGTCCGACACATATTCACGGGGTGTATAACCCTCAGATTCGCTATCGGATGACAGTACAATGATTTCAACTCTAGGTTGTATACGGGAATCCCTAGTGATCATTGGTACACTAATAGGGCAGGAATTGACCATAATTCGAGCTACCATCCTAGATGTCTCTAGGAGTTCTCTTTTCATTCGTTTGAGTCGTGACAGAGCATTAGCAAAAGTTTCCATAGCATCTAGCCAAATGTCATTTTCATCATTCGTTTTCTCAATAGTCTTAATCATCGCAAGACGTCTCTGCTTAGCTTGCAGGTAACGTTCCTTACCAATGAAGGACTTCCTTGCAGTTTTCTTAAGACGTACCATCCTGGCACAGTAAATCAAATCATTGGCTACCCGCATAATGTTGATTCTTAATCAGTTTAGTGGACTCATCAGCCCTAGTGCTGGTTAGCTCTAATACCATATGTAACACCCAATTTAGTTTTCACCCTATAAACTACGGTAATTTTTTTTTTAAAGTTTAGAAGCAGAAAATGATAAATTATTTTTCATTTTAAAACAAAGATGTTCATTCATCAACTAATTAATAATCATGAAATTATAAGTTACACAAAGGGCTCTATCCATCTACAACATTAAACAATATGATGATTAAAGTTATTAAGAACATTTTCAAAATAGAAACTTACCAAAGTCACTGCATCTCGATTGTCGACCATCCAAATTCAAGTCTCAGCAAGCCTCTGGAATATAGAAGAGAAAGTATCTTCGAGGAGCTTAACCTCCAACCACAGATCGTCGGTCTCCCGCACTCCTTCCTACCCGGAAGTGGCCCTACCCTATTCGAGGAGGATAGACTTAGGATAACCAATGGTGTTAGCCATCTGAATACTGGTGTTGTGACCTACGTAACTTGTTATCATGCAATCCCCTAGATACCCTCTAGTACAGCATGACCACTCCACAAGCTACGCCATCCAGTCACGGTGAACTATCAATGCACTAGAGGCAGGTGCACTACCTTGGCCAAAGGATTTGAATATATTTAGCATTGTATCAACGCAAGTAGTAAGTTCACCCACCCCAACTCGACTTGAATTAATCGCAATCTTACAGTTGCCTATGTATAAGTATAATATAACAACCATGATAACCTCTTGGTGTTTCAACTCATCATGCTTTAACGTTTGGCAGTTAGGTTTACTTCTCACTTTAGGCTCTTGGAGACATTTCCGTCCATATGTTAAAGGAATGGAATTCTAGCTTACCGGTTAATCGGTTAATGCTATTAGTTTATCGGTTGATCTTTAAGTTGGTCTTCTGCTTAAAATTATCCTGTCTAGAGAGGACACTAAACTAACAAAATAAGCTCGGAAGAGGTTTAACAATAAACCAGTTATTGAGTTCAAGTAATCGAAGACCCAGAGTTAAAGTTTAAGTACTCTTACAAGTCTTCTTCGACCTATCGAATCCTCGACATAACTTAATCTTTATATCATACTAAGCATTTAACAATCCTAACTCGTCGTTTCTATTTGGAAGAAGAATGCATGTAAGTTTTAATTAAACACTTAACTATTGACCCATTATGTCTGCTCTAAAACTTCATTACTTAACATGTTCAATAGTTTTAGTCCAACAACGTTTCTAAAACCCACTTTCGGTGACACATTAGCATGAATGATTTTAAGGCAGAAAGAATTATATACAATATAAAGATGGTCTAAATCTGGATATCTTTTGTAGCATGAAAGGAATAACTCTAAGTTCAACCAGCTAATATAAATTCTTAACTTGTGAAAGACCGAGTAGTTACACAACCTATGAAATACATTCCACACCATTGTTTCCCATTTTGTCGACGAGATTACACATTCTTTAAGTCTTTCATAAGACTAGTTGCTTTTGGATATAACAAGACCAAATATATATAGTCGGCAGGCCAATCAGTGACGCTTCTAACTTCGACAAACATTAGACAACCGCAGCTGAAGATATCTTTCTTGCTAACAGTCGACCAAGACTTAAACTGCAATGTGCTCACCTAATAACCCATTTATTTCTTATGACAAGCAGACACAACTACACAGTTTTAGTTGACCATTGTAAGATGCTCCGAGGAAAAAAGTATGTTACTACTGTGAAGTTTAAGACTGCAGTGTTGCTCAAGGATTTAGCATCATTTTCATTTTAAAAGAAGTGTAAAACACAAGTCTTTAAGTGTGTAATCAGACCACACATTACACCATCAGTAAAACACTACATTCCTTCTTATTACATGATGGTGTCATTCCTATTATGGCATTCCAGTTTAATCATGACACGTGGTAAGAGAGAAGAGATGGGCCCCGAAGGAAAGCTTCGGTGACAGTTTAAAATTGGTCCAAAGCTCGTTCACTCCTCACCCGATCACATGCTCTTTCCTCTCAGCATCCTGTCAGCGTCTCTTCCCCGTTCTATATCCCAAAAACCGTCTTTCTTTAGCTCTTAAGACCGTCCAAAAAGAAAAACTAACTTCTTTCTAACTAATCCGCGCCCTATCTACTTGGTAACCACCAAGCATGGCTATCCATCTGCCTCCTTCCTGCGACCACTAACACAGAATTGGTTTTATCTTCCACTAACTTCGCAACTAATCCACAAGGTGGAGCTAACAATTGGCGAAGTGGCGGTTTCTGGTTTGGACATAGTGCCACACTAACTCTAACAAACTCTTGGGCTTAGATCGATTACACGACTTGGAATAATTGTTGAGCTGACGACCAATCATTTAGATTTGAAGCTCGAGAATGAATAAAACGTTATGGGATTAAAGACATCATAAATAGCGACTTGAGTGAAACCCTTTGAGCTATTGCCCGTTAACTAGCACCACTAAAGAATATAAGAATTGTTCCTTAATAACTATTTAAATACAAATATGATTTTATATATTACCCTTACCATATGACCCATGGTATTACACTTGATGATTTCAAAGATTTAAAACATTATTTAAACCTTTTATTATACTACGAAAACTCACAACAGAAATAATTCTACATCCTACGAAATCCGTAATTAAACGTTTACATCATACGCTCGTAGAGCTTTATGACGATGACGATGACGACGACGACGACTGGAGCGTAAACACAATACGAGGTTTGGGGTCAACTTTACGCACTACTTTTGACTTTTACACCAAACCACTAAACAAGACAACATACAACTCATTCTCAAGTGTATACATTTATATTTATAAATATATATCGGTCGACATGAATCAAAGTATTACGACACAGATGTCGATTACCCATACTCATCACGACAACTACGAAAGGAAGAGTGACCTATTCTTATAAACCTTGACATTCTCGTCCAAAATTGACTTAACCCAAAATCAGTACTTATCTCAAGGCAACTAGGTTTATCTACCTGATGTTCGTTTTCAGTGGCAAACACCCATTGGTTATTCCAAAGTCTATTCTCTTTTTCTCGAAGATACTTTCTCTTCTTCTTGCTTCTTGGTGAACATGTTCCATCTATCCCTACTATTAACAGTCTCACACAATTTGTGGTCAGAGGACCAATGTTCTGATCAAAACACATTTACATCAAATTATTTTATTTTCATATCGGAAAGACATTTTAATTTCATAATATCAGATTGATCATAATCAAGTATAAATCCATGATTTCATAAAATTAATCTTTTCTAATCATATCATCATTTCCTATGATGTTAAACATATTCACATGACTACACTATTTAAGAAAAACAGTAAATAGTAATACTGAATCCAAAAAGGGGATGTAACACACTATCTGAGCATAAGTTTCGCCCATTGCCTTTGTCAACATATCCCTAACATTAGGTTTTGGTGCTGATCTTTAAAATTTGTGGAGCCCCACACAATGTATCGAAATTTTCATTGAAGGGAGGGTGTGACAAAGTTACAAACCAGATCTTTATGTTACCCTCTATGGCACTTTAGCGTCCATGTCAAGAGGTTCCATAATCGAAGCAACACAAGAGTACAAATGACCTTGTTAAACTTGCTGGACAGAACCTTGGTACTTAGCACGATCATATGCCACAGTTAGTTGCAAATTGCTGGTTGTTTAAACCTAGGTTTCTACGTACATCTATTACTCACCTTTTGCATTTTAATGTAGACACTGTAACTTTGAGCATAAATCATTTGAAAATGAAATATATAATAAAACAAATGACAAGAATCTCATATTAGGTATTATTGATAACTACAATTCAGGATATGACTTGTACAATTCTAAGAACAATACACATGCTAGAATCAACATCAGTCACGAAACTCAAAAATACGGTCTTATCAGATGACCTTACAATGTAAAAAAAAAAAACCAATATGGTGAATCGTTTGCCTATACCTATAGTTTCCTCCATTGTAGGTGTTCTGCTATGCACCGGTGTGTGTCTATTTTGAATACACTAAGATACTGAAACAAACTACTCTGTATTTACTCTAATTTACGGCTTGTCAGAAGACCTTACACTGTAAGTCAGGATCTGACTTAAAAAACAATACGGTGAATCACTTGACTATATCCATAGTTTCTTCATCCATTGTAGGCATTCTTCTATGCACTGATGCATGTCTATTTTAAATACATTGACACTGAAATAAACTACTCTGGATTTACTCTAGGGATGCACAACTTCAAGCTTCTAAATGAGTTGTGACAATACTCATATAGCACATGAATTTCTTCTAGGAGCGCATTATGCCTCAACATTAATTGAGACGAAGTAAATTTCACTCTTTAATGCCCTACATGGCATCAATGAAGCAACAGGAGAGAAGTAAATATTACATATACAGCCTACATGGAATTGTTAAGAAAATCGGGTACTGGTAGAACATCCACAACAAATTCATACCGGCTTAGCATCTCTCTCTTCCTTGCCTCCAACCGAAAATTGCTTACGATACTCCTCTCTGTGTCGACGTTGTTTGCTGTATATGACCCAGAAAATTATTGAAAACATTACACCAGCTGAGACGATTACCAATCCTATGTAGACCCACTTAAGATGTTTGCGAAGACCAGGGCAATCTTCTCTGGATATGGTCCTGAATGTATCCCTCACAAACGTACAGTCCTCCAGGTTTACAAGAAATGGAGTATAGTGGTACAAGCCATAGCTGATATTTACTGCTATTACCAGTTGACTGTAAATACTTGGTGTTATTCTCCCAGTTGTTACACAAATTCCAGATGACGAAACTTTGCAGGTGTAATTTAGCCAGACCTACAAATTACAAGTAGAAATAACATCAGCCATAACTAAGTCGAGCATCTTATCTATTGTTTTAGAACCTTACCAGTACTTGGCAAGAGCCATTGCAGTTACCTGTGGTGCATTTGTGAAATTTATTTCTCCAACATTGCATTGCCGATCAGACAGCTGTGAATTGTAAGGATTGCAGAGGGTAGGCACTGGAGGACCGGACTGGTTATAATAAATAGGACCAGCATTTGGAGTAAGGTTTCTATTGGCAAAATTATTTAGCACGTTGTTGACAACATCCACCACTTTGCCAGTTACTTCCTTGCTTCGGTTTAAAGACTGATTTGCAGTTGCAGGATCCACACAAGGAAGAATTTCATCAAGGGCAGTGTTTGCATAAGGGTGTGCAACCCATTCTTCCATTGCAACACAGGTATCTGAAACCGAACTGGAACCCAAAAACAAATTAAAACAACTTAGTAATATTGTCAATGACCATTGCTTACAAAAGTAAAGCTAAACCCCAGGAAAGTATTTTCCAGTAAATGAAGTCATAAAATAAGTAAAAGCATGTCCATTCCCATTTCTTATAGTTAAAACTTCTGTATGGCAGCAGTTAGAGGCCAGTCTGGGCACATCAATTCATTTTGTAAGTAGTAAAAATCGCTTCTTATAAGTTCTACATAGAGGTAAAAAAGTTAAAAAATTAACACCCAATTTTTAGATGTATCATCCTAGTGGCCTCTTCTCAGAGAAAATCAGCTGGAAATGGTAAAAGTTTAAAACTGACAGAAACAAGCTTATGTCAGCCAGGGAACTCCTTGGCTAGTTATTAAAGCCAGTTCTTTCCCAAAAAAAATGCTGCTCTAGCACTTCATATCTTCTGGAACTGTACTCCAGGCCTTCATGTGAGATCAATGAATCAAATACAACGGACATCGTTCAAAAAGGAATCATATGAGTATTTTACTCAAAAAATCATAATCCTTGTTGCCTTATATGCTGAACAGAAAGAGCTGACAAAACATGTTTATGTCAACTAGTGAATTCCTTAGCCAATTATAACAGCCAGTTTTTCATTAAGCATGCTTATCTAAAACTTCATATCTTCTGCAACCATATTACAGGCTCCACATGAGGTCAAGGCATCAAAAAAAATGGAGATCCGTCTAGAAGGCATCACGCCATATTACTTAAGAATGTCTACAAATTTGAGTGTGAATCTGCTATCAGTGCATGGCAAGAAACAAAGTTTGTTGTGACGAGCAAAAGTAACAATTTTAAGGCTATAGCAAGTGCTGAGGTTGATACAAATTTTGGCAATGTTCCAGAGGATCAGGGTCCAAATGCAAACAATACTAGCAAACTGTGACGTGAGAAGCTAGAACACCTGAATTTCAGAAGAATATAGTTGATAGGCTGTACGAATATGATTCATGGTTTACCTTCAATTTCTCCATCCAAAGGTGTGTGCAAAGGATGTGTTCTTAACAAAAATCATCAGGAGACATTTGAGAAAGGAAAGGCTTTACGTGCTAAAGAGCATCTTGACATTGTGTATCGTGATTTGTACACTACGGATCATCATCTCTTACAAGAGAGCCGTACACTTTGACTTTCACTGATGACTACTCTAGAGTCTAGATATACTTGGGTTTATTGTAGGAACAATCTAAATCTACGCAAAGCGTTCAAAGCCTTTGGAATAGAACTGAAGCAATTGAACAGCTACTCACAACAGACAGCCTTCAAATAGAACTGGGGCAACTGTACGGCTACTCACAACAAACAAGGCCAGAAGGTAGTTGGCTGAGTTCATCCAACACAACAAGGAGCAACTTGCAACAAAGAGGGCTTTTAACACCATGAATTTTCTTGTTGCTGATAACAGCAAACAAATGGGGGGAGTATCAACAACTACACTCATTATGGAGAGGTGAGCTTGGAATCAACACCAAAATGAAGAAAGATTCCATCCTACAACAACACACCTATCAAACATTAAACTTCAATAATCACCCCAACCCTTAAAGATACACGTCGTCTATGCTTTCAAAGGAAAGATAAGGAACATTTGTGTATAAGTCTTTAGTACTACTATTCTCAAGTTTTCCATATTTTATGGACTGACATGGTCGTTTTTTTTCACATGCTTTGTATCTCTCCCAATGTTTTTGTCAAGGCAATACATCTAGGGTTTTTGTAATGTTATACTAGAATTAATACAAATTGTATATTATCAGAAAAATTGTGTAAGATCTAAGATATGGTTTGGAGAAGTTCAACGGGTTGAAAGAAATGGTGGAAAAGCACTATGAACATCCTATTGAGTGCCTGAGATCAGATCAAGGAGATTTGTCAATCAAGCTTTGGAAGAGTATTCTTCCAATCATGGGATTGAGTGGAAGCATACAATTGCATACACCCCCCAACAGAAAGATGTCGAACAGAGGAAAAACAAGAATTTAGCTAAGTTACCAGTTCACTCCCCTGCAACCTGAGATTCTGGTCCAATTCACTCGGGATACAAGTGCAGGATTCAGTTGGCTGTGAGTGCGTTGTGGGTTCTGCATTTGCAGAACGTACCTGCAGAGAATCCATTGTTTTTTCCATAGTAAAGATAATGTAAAACCCAGAACATACCCGCAGAGAACCCATTGGTTTTTCCATTGTAAATATAGTAATTGCATTTTCCATTTAAGGGTGTCTTTTTCCATTCATGTATTCCAGATGATAAATATGTCGGTGACATAGCACTGATGACTAACAATGGACATTTGAACTTATTTTTGTGGATCTTGTTAAAACCCTTCTTGTTCTCTATCAGAGCAAGCGGCAGCACTGGTAACTGCATATAATTTTCTCAGATGTATAAATTACAGGGATGACCAGCAAGAAAAAAAAAATTGGCAGCATTTGGTTTCAAACTTCATTATCTTTTACTGTGAAATAGAATGGACCTTCAATCTTTTCAAATTCTAGAACTTATTGAAGTTCATTACAAGTCCAGTACCTCATAAGCTAGGCAACAATCTTCATAACCTGCAGACCCTTTGTTTCTTCCTAATAATTATTACTGCATTCCAACACTTCTCAGAACTTTAGTTCTTGGTCTTTATGTCCAATGTATATGAACTCTTGCATTCTTAGATTCTGAGCTTTCTCTCTGCCCCTGCTGATGGTTGAAGACTTTGTATTCTGCATGGGATATATTTTTATGGTTGTTTTGTTTATCATATGCATGTTATGTGGTTATCTGAACTTACTTCCTGTTTTTAGGCTAAAATATGTAAATATTCATAATTTTTATATGTTTTTTGTATGGGCATACCCAACTGCTAAAAAAAATTTGCCATACCGGCATACCCAAACCCAAACCTGTAACTTCAAAATTTAGTAGAGATGGTATGATGCAATACTACAGACCAAAAGGGATGCAAAATAGACTTGAGGTGACATAATCTGTTATGCTAATAATATTCTTGATAAGGTTCCTATCAAGGTTGTTCAGGATAAGACATCATAAAAGAAATGGTGCAATCAAAAACCAACTGTTGACCACTACTAATGTTTGGTAGTGCTGCATGGGCTCACATACCAAATGAGAAAGGAAGAAGCTTGATCATAGTCATAAGTGCATAATGATGGGCCGCTCATTATTGACGATGGGATAGTGACCAAAACTAGATCATTATTCGAAGGGGTGTCATCTTTAATGAGACTGCTATATATAAGGATTCACTGGTGTACCTATAATCTGAATTGAGGATTCAAACAAGGATGTTGCATTGAGTTTCAGTTTAGAAGGTCTCAGTTGTGCTAGTGAAGGATTCTTCAAGAAGCGATGAGATTACCTCAAGACAGGATGCATCAATTCAGACCACAGATGAGAGAGATGTGAATGAATTCTCCATTGGTAAGGATGGCCCCACTTGTGAAGCAAGTCCGAAGATTCCTACTTCTATGAAGGAAGCTAGTAGACCTAGGTTGGTCACTATTACCCTCGAGGAAGCAAAGGAAAACAGGGTTGTGCACAGACAATGAGGACCCGACTGAAAAACTGCAGGCCCGCTATGCCCTCACGAGCAGCCATTTGATACAAAAATGAAGGACAAAGATGATTTGGAGCAAAAGCATAGGCTGCTTGCTTTTGGATTTGGGCACACAAATGATTAGTTTTCAAAGTTACTGGGCATACTCAAGCTACTGGAAGCATCATTTGTGGGGGGAGTGGGGACTAAGGGGGAAAGAGCCTCTGTAGACCTCTTTTTCAGAAAGATCAACTTGAATGTCACCTCCCTTTGACCCCACCAAATTGAAATTTGAGAGGCAGGTTAAGGGGTGTGAAGGAGGGAAGTGGGTGTTAGAATGTTGAAATCTCATCTTGTTGTGTTTCTCTGAGTTACTGATTCTAGCTGGAACATTAACTAACAAACTGGTTCAGCACTTGCGTCAAATAACATTTCTACCAAAGGAAGAGGGCCTTTGGGATTTCCGTTTGGAGCCATGTTGGTTGGTTGAAAGCATCGATGACCTCGATCTTCTGTCACATCGATCAGCATGATTGGGTATGATCAAAGCATTGAATCATTAGGAGGATCGGCCATCTGTTTCTCCAATGGTATATATTGTTACTGGCCCTCCAGCTAGAATGTATTTGTTATTTGTACTTGTAGTCCCCAAATCAACGTTCATGAATTGATACCTCAACTAGTTGATCCCTCACTTGTCGTATACCATCAGCAACACGCCAAATTCAATTATAGGGTAAATGTTAGAATGTGAAAATCCCAATCAAGTTGAATTCCTTTGAGTTATTGGCACTTTTTATATACCACTAAGTTATGTGCTAGTGAGACTACAAGTATAACTTGAACATTTATTATATTGGGGTTGTGCCTAATTGGATCAGAGTCTGGGACTACCTTGTGTCATAAGTTTGAGTGGCATATAAATAGAGGCAATACCTCTGACCATTTCAACCAATTCCAATTATAATTTTCTATTATAGTGATCCTTCTCTTTGATATCTTTTGAAACTTGTACATATTATTCTTTTTTAGGCTAGTGGAGTTTATTATTTATTTTATCGTGGAACCATGTCAATTATCTCACACAAACCATGCATAAAACCTTAAACAACAATGCTAAGATGATCAAAACATGTACATTAATGGGCAATGTCATCAACATTACCATAAAACAACCTCATCATATAACATTTATACCAAGTTCGAATCTATTATCTGATTGATCAAGACTCAAACTCGCTAACGGCACCAAGTTCTTCTCTAGCATTAAACTGTGTTTTAGGCACTAGCTCCTTTGCCAATATCAACTTTTACATCAATTTCAGCAATAGCGCAAAATATGCACTCAGACTCTGCCAAAGTTGAATTTTGCACACACCAACAGAACCAAGCTTGATACTAACCCCAAACCCAATCCAAAGTTCTTCAGATAGAACCACACTTCACATCAATGCAACCCAGTCCAAACTTCTTCATCTGACACTTAAACATAAGTTGATTTAACATTGCTCCATCCTTTCAATGCCTAGTCTCAATGCCAAAATTCAGTTGGCAAAAGAGTCCAGCCTTCTGTAACAAAAATAAGCTGTAGCACTAGGAGATTCAAGTTATATGACTACAGCAGCAGAAGATTTAAATATCTAACCCATAACTCATAGATTTGAATCTATGATTATAAACATCATGTTTCTATTGTTGAACTTTGATGATATGCCAATATTTTCCATTTCCATCTAACATAGAGATGTGATAGCAGCTAACTTTTAAGGCTCCATGAGGAAGCATAGATCACAATAACAGATCAATGAAGAAAGAGAAACATGATCTAGGAGGTAAAACCTAAACTAATTGACAAAGTTAAAGCAAAAGAAGAGATGGGGAAGACCAAACGTTAACAGGTCTAATACTATTGCTATTGCTTATGATCATACCAATGGCAATGAATCAATGATAACAATAATGTTATACTACAAAAAAGGCAAAGTGGAAGGAACATCAAAATCCAAAGCAACATAAGACCCTCTATATGATGCAGGAGTAATATGTGTGCAAAAAACATTCTATGCTTTCTTAGGGGAGCACTACAGCTTAACTTGTGTGAGAGTGTGTTTTTGTTCCACATGCAGGCCTAACTTGCATGCACAAGTTGTTTTGTTTGTCAGGGGCTGTTTTGGTGGATCAGTGCACTCATGTTTGGATGGTGCAAGATCTCTCAACCTTCGTGCAAGCCCTTCTGTTGTGCATCCCATCCTATGCAACCCTCATGCTTTGTGTGCAGCATTTCCACGCCACACATATCTCACACACACACCCTCAAAAAGTTAACAAATGTCACAATGTCAGAACACAGTGTCAGTTTCTAGGCAACCTTCTCAAATGGCATCGATTGGATTTTCTGATAGTTTTATCAAGCCTAGAATGTCAGGGAAGCATCAGATTCAAATTTATTAAGGGATGGAATGACTGTTCTTGCAGGCTGCCCATCTGAATCTTGCAAATCAGATTTCCCCCTAGGTGCACCTTTGTGGCGGATGACTTGCATCAGTCCTCAACCTAAATGCAGATTAGATTTTCTGATTGTGGCATTATTTATTGGAGATGTCTCATCATTTGTAAGGGTTCCATTTCTTGAAGATTTGGCAAGTGATACGAATTTCGGGTAGAGAATTGAGCTTGGGCATTAGAATGCATTGCACTGCATATATTTCTCAAGGGTTTTGGTTAGCATATGAGTGACACGTTTCACATATTGGTGGCCCATGATATTTCAATCATTTCTGCAATTGAATTCATTAAGTTTTTCATTCGCTCTCCATTGTTCTTCCTTGTTTTAGCTTCTGTTGTGTTCTCTGCATGCCCTTTTGCCAGTTGTTCATTTGACCAGCATCCAATTACTGCACTACTATATCATAAAGATTATTGCAAGGAACAATTAAATCTTAGACAATGGATCATAAACCCATGAAAGGCTTACTAAGGATTTCACATTTTAAAGTGAGGAAAATTCATGTTTAGTTTGATAAGCAAGTACCTAAATAAACAAGAAAGAAGAAAATTCGAAGCAATATACACCACTTGATCGCATGAAAGAAATATTAATCAGTTAAACCCAAGTAAAAAATATATCAGAGAGGGGGAGAGAGGGGGAGAGAGGGGGAGAGGAAGGGGAAGAGAGAGGGGGAGGAAGGGAGTGATGGGGAGGAAAGCAAGGGAATGAGAGGGAGTGAGAAGATAAAAATATAGAATCAAATCGAACTTATATTATACAGAATGCTTAAATTTCCAATTGTCTACTAGTCCATGACATCAAGCAACTGCTTTTCAGGAACCCATCACAATGTTACAGGTGCTCAGGCAAGCATAGTAAAAACTTAATGAGACAAGATCAACTTACTTGCTGAGAAAACAAAATACACCAGAAAGGATGAATGTTGCTGCCACAAGAAACCATGCAGCAAGGACCAGTCTGAGGAATATAACAGAAACAAATATTCAACAAAGGAACATGAAAAAATATATCCCATTCAAATTAACCATTGAATATTTCAATTTCAGGAGGAGAAATTACTTGAACCTTCTATAAGATAACTTACATGTAAACTAGAAGTTTAAGTCCAAGAATAGAAAATACTGCCAACCAGCCAAGTAGAAATGGATTAGTTCCAAAACATCAAGAAAAGTGAAAGGCGACAAATGAAACACACTATGAATCAAGGTTATATAAATGCATTTGTATGAACAGTGAAAAAGAATGAATGGAAATATACCAAGCCCAAGAAAAGCCAGAACCAACATAGCCGCAGCAACCACAATCAAGATGTCTCGCCTGCATCAAATTCCCATCCTTTAGCCACAATGCAAGTGTAAGAGAAACAAGAAGCAATTTGGTATTACCAATCTCAATGCACTTCCCAAACAAGTGCATCAACATGTGAGAGGATGGAATAATTCTGAAATAACTTAGAGACGATGACACAGAGGTTACTTACACAATGTCAAGAACATTGTCTATTTTCCGAGAATTGTCCTCTGTTTTCGACTCCAGATTATTTGCTTCGGTATTCAACTTTCTATTCAAATCATCAATCTTTTGTTGTTCACTGACAGGGAGAAAAATTTGATCTACACCTGTAGTTTTTGCAAGGCCCAGATAGCTTGACACATTTCTAAGGTTCTGAACTGTGAATTTGGACTGATCGACAACATAATCCAACGTGTGAGATATGTTGTGATGAAACTTATCTTGTCCAACATAGAGCAAGACACTTCCAGCTCTGCAAACAAGCAAACAAACACATTCATATCCCCGAATAGTGGATACTTATATTCAAGATTGTCAGAGAAGTGGACAAACTTCAAGCCCCATGACACCAGGGAAAGAAATGAGTTTTCTGTGATGCAATTTAGGGATAAATTGGAAAAGCATGTAGTCCTCATATGTTCAACCTATAACCTTATCCTTGAAAGAAATAAAAGCCTTTTCACTTAACATTAGTAAAAATAGGTAACTTTCAGCACTAAGATCCTGTGCCCATATCAAGATCTAAGAAAAGAAGTATCAAACAAGTATCACTTCAGACTAGGAAGAACTTGTAGGGGTGGAAACATTTTAAGCTTAATTCACAGCTATCTCCATTTGAAATCAAAATATATAAATCATACATCTAATATTTGAGAAAAATACATAAGGATAATACTGCTGGTGCTTGTCAGTTTCAGATTCGAGTAAAAAATTCAAATTCAGAAATTGGTAAAAGATAGAAATTGGCAAAAAATAGCTCATATACTCTTTTCCTCTCCATTGACCAACAAACATTTGCCAAATAAAACCTTATGACAAACATGGAACACAGTAATCCCCAAGCATCTAATTTTTCATTTCTGTATTTTAAAAACAAAGTAGAGAAGACGTACATTCCTATGCAGGTGAAAATTATGAGGAGGATAAGTGAAATGGTGTAGGTCTTGTTGTGAAGTTTAATGTTCACCCTCCGTCCACAGCAAAAGTGATGGCAGAGCAACACGAACAATGCAAACCCAAAGGCAATAAACCACAGAGCACCAATCACGAACAATGGAACACCTGTAAACCCAACAGACTGCCAACATATCTTTATCAATACACAGATTGGATATATGTCCCATTTGCAGAGTTAACTATATATACACATTGAACTTATACATATATGCATTTTTAAACACTACTTTGCCAATTACAAACAACAGAACACCTGTTAACCTAACAGACTGCTCATGTGTTTGTGTGTGGGTGTGTGTGTATTAGCATTCTCATAGTCTACCAGTGCATTTACAATGTACACATCGAATATATGTCAACGTTTGCATAGCTAAGTAACACACACACACACACACATCAAACTTTAGTATATATGCATATTTAAACTACTTTGACATTCACAAACAAGAAAACACTTATAAACCCAACAGACTATCCACAGATACATATTGACCAGCATTCTTAGAATACCCATGAATATACACGGCCTGAATATTTGTCAACATTTGCACAACTACTACCCATGCATATAAACAGATTGAATATATATCACCATTTGCACAGCTGAGTATACACACACAATAAACATTTGAATATAATACATATTTAAGCAACTTCTAACAAGTGGGAATTGGGAATTTTATAGCTTAAGTCATAAACATAAGCATATAAACATTAAATGTCTTTCTATATCGTTCAAATTTTATACTCTTAGTTTTATGACCATATGAGCAAGCTCAGAAGTAAACCTTAGTTTTTTACCTTGTGACCACGCTCAGGAATAAACAGGGCCTTCCCAGTCCATCTACACACTGACAGTACCATATAGTATAATGATCTCTCATATCATTTGTACGTCTTTAGAGTACAATAGTATATAGACATATACATATTTTTGCATATTACAGTCTAAGTTACTAGCAAGTTGGTATGAAGCATTAAAAGCTTACAGCCATATGCATATACAATTTGAAATTGAATATCTATCACCATTGCCACAATTAAGAAGCATATACACACACATGCAAATGTCCATAAAAATGCATGTTTAAACTACTTCAAGTGGATATTAGGATTGACAACAATTACAGCCAAATATATAGACTTTCAATATATATCATTATTTGCACCACCAAGATGTGTTCACTCAAAAAAAAAAAATACTAATGTTTTGCATCTCCCATCACTCATATATTGCAGGACTAATGTCACACTTTCCACTGGTGTGGGGCCAGCCTAAATAATCCCTCCTAACCGATAAAAAAAAACTAATGTCACACTTTCTTCTAGCTCCACATGCCTAGATACACAAGCCACACTCAAGACATACCATCACTACCATATAGCCTCAAGCTACTAATTCATAACTCAATACGCTGGGAAAAACAGAACAACCTTTACCCTTGCCCTAGCCACCTTCAACGGACTTCACACAAATCCTCATACCTCAAGATGACCTTTTACTATTCTTGCCTCAAGGCGCAATATAAACATTTAGACAACTATACTCGTACCCCAATGGCATGGTCCTAACAAGTTTTTTGGGCATCATGCAAACTAGGGCCATTCCAATGAGAATTAACATGACTTCTAGAAAATTGCATTTAATCTAATTCTAGTATAAGACTTTACAATATGATGTTAAAATTCACAACAAATATAATGACTTCATCAACACACACGAAAAACAAGAAGCCATTAAATCTACAAGAATCCCTTCCCAAACAAGCACCACAAAGCAATCAACAAGAAGCCACACAAAATCAAATTGCAAAACATTATAGAAACCATCCCAAAATCCAATTCTATAAAAAATGAAAAAAGATTAGTTCAAATGTAAGGTATTACACATGTCATAACATGTGTTAATGATAGTTATCCCACAAATCTAAATACCAACAACATTCAAGATACCTATCATGGTGGCAAAACTCTATGAGTTATTCATAGACTCACGAGTGAGAAAGAGTCGACAAGTTTTGGGCAAGAACTCGCCAGATAACTTGCAAGTTTCCTAGCAATTACTCACAAGTCCCACACAAAAACTCTCCTGACTACATTGCACGAATAAGACAAACCCACAACTTAAAACAAAAAAACATCATTTTCTTACACCTTTATGATATTCTCCTAGGTTGTCGGTTCAAGTTTGGGTATGGGAATTCGAGTACACTAATACGGAAAAAAAATGGGGTTGGGTATGTTTGTGCAAAAACATATAAAAATTATAAATATAATCAATGATACTCAAGTACACATCCCCCCCCCCATTTTCTCCAACTCCCACTTGCCAGGATGCCTCAAGAACGTGGGGACGAGGACGGGGATACAACGCCCCCCCGCCATCCCTGTTTGTGAGAGAGAAATGGGGACATACCAGGGACACCCCTCGAACGTCCCCTGGGAACGTCCCATCAATTGGGTACACAATAACATCTCAAGGACACCCTGAAGTCCCTCAAAAACACGTCATCAATCAACCTAAAATAAACAGTCACCGATCAACAAAAAACCCTAAACGTAAATATAAAAATAGCGAATTTCAGTCTTCTAAACATGCGACTCGGATTTGCACAGCCATTGAAGTTGAAACCTGGAATTTAAAGGATTTCAATCTTTTAAACAGGAATTGCATTTTTGCACTTTGGAGGTAGGATTCATTATTTTGTCGCTCGTCACTTGTTTCTTTCTTCATTGATATTCACTGTTGAATATATTTTTAAACACAACATCCACCCTTCCATTCATTGCAATGATATTTCTATTTGCAATAAAAAAATCATAGGCAATAATAATATTAAAACAAATCATAGCCAACAACAGTAAGGATAAATTAGATTTATTTTAATATTATTGTTGGCTATGATTTTTTTAATTTACCTAATATTTCCTTAAGTTCCATTCAGAATTCGCATTGCAAGTTCATAGGTTTTAGGAATGATAAGCATGCAAGCACAACATTTATTTAATTGAAGATTAATAGACAAAGCGAATAATTATTAATTCTAACCAGACAAACTGCCATAAAATCAAGCCTATTCAATCTTCAGACCTAATAAGATCCTTTCGAAGCATTCATACTTCTGGCTAACGAGGATAAAACAAAATTGATGATAATAAAACCCCTGGATTTCGACTTTTACTTTTAGCAATCCTCCAACAAGAGAAACCTACAAAAGATGTTACAAGTATTTATTGTCATCTTACAAATACAATAGCCTTAACAAAAAATAACTAACTGGAGAATCAACACAAATTAATTCATGGCACTTCCACAATGTTGACATTACCCTATCAATTTGATTTGTATGATGAAGTTGTGGAATACGTATGATTTGTCTTTACCCAATTTGTAGTTGAAGGAATCTAAATTTGTTGGTTTGTATCTAGATTCTGGCATATGTTGATGCTAAAGCCTAATAGTAATCTTCTATGCTACCATCTGTTAATCAAAATGCTTTAGCAAATTTGGATCTTGCTATGATGTCTAGTTGTTCATTTAAAATTATAAATGCATTCAATTAAAATGTAAAATGCTGATTTTAATATTCAGGGTTCAAATTTGTAGCTTTGTTGAGTGAGGATGGATGCATTAAATGTAAATGTTGATTTAAATTTGGAGAATGAAATAGCAATTGATGAGGAAGAGGATTCAGGCAGCCAAACAAAAACCCCAAGCAGAACCACAGACAGTTCAAGTGTAGTTGCGAGTGTATTAAAATCAGATTGCTCTTCACATATGTTGTCAACATTTGCCAAAGGGCCATTTAACAAGAAACATCCTTTACTTCAATTTGCAACAATAATGGACACAAATAAAGCACCTAATTCAGGTGGAAGTCGAAAATGGAACTGCAACATTTGCCCAGATGGTAAGTGGAATGGCTGCATGACAAGGACTAATGCACACTTTTTGCATATCCTTGGTAAAGGAGTTGGGATTGTGATAATCTCACTTGAAATGAGGGTTGAGGTGATCAAATTATATACAGGGGAAATCACTACACCATCAATTTCCAGTACACCAACACGAGGAGGTTCAGATTTACCACCTTCATATCCGTCATTTGGGGTGAGTGCAGTGGAGTCAAGAGGGAAACGGAAAGCTACGAGTTCATCCTCACCAAACCCAATCACAGATATGTTTAGTGTGCAAGGAAGGGAAGCTACAGATGAATCCATTGCCAATTTTTACTTTGGCAACAACATTCCTTTCCATGTTGCTTGATGTCCTTTGTACAAGGAAATGCTTCAGAAGGTAAGCAAAGTTGGTCTTGGTTATGTGGGTCCTAGTGAGACTAGATTGAGAACCACACTCTTGGAAAAAAGTTATTCCAAGGTTAACTTGTTGATGGAGGAGAGGAAGGCCAAATGGGTGACACATGGCTGCAACATAATCATGGATGGTTGGATGGATATTAGACATTGTCCACTCATCAATGTTATAATTTCAAGCATTGGTGGACCTTACTTCTTGTGAGCAATTGATTGCTCAGAAAACACAAAGATGTCGAGTTTCAATTTCAGATCCTAAGAGAGGCCATTGAGGAGGTTGGTCCTCAAAATGTGGTGCAAGTGATTACCGATGCAACAAATGTTTGTAAGGCAGCAGGTATGTTGGTTCAATCTACATATAAGCACATCTGTTGGACCCCTTGTTGTGTGCATGCTATGAACAACGCACTCAATGACATTGGAAAGATAGAGTGGGTGAAACAGGTGGTGGGGGATGCAAGGGAGGTGCAAATGTTTATTTGCAACCACCACATTTCATTGGCACTATTTCGGACCTTTGCAAAAAAAGAATTCCTCAAACCAATTGACACTCAAATTGCTTCCTATTTCATTCTACTAGAGAGGATGCTTGAGTTGCAAGAGCCATTGCAACTTATGGTTATGACACAAGATTGGAACAAGTGGATGGAGTCGAAGCCTGAGCAAGGGAAGAGGGTGAAGGAGATTGTGATCAGTGATACTTTTTGGTCAAATGTGAGATACATCATATCTTTTGTATAGCTTGATTTCATTGTCATTAGATTTGGGGATTTTGATAGTCCTAGTCGAGAGATGTACGAGTGCATTAATAGCATGCTTGGCCAAATGAAGACCAACATTTGTGTGAAAGAGCCCACCCTAGAGTTCTACAATGAGCATATTCACCCCATCATCCAAAAAAGGTGGAAAGAGTTGGTAGAATTCTTCCTAAAAATTTATAGTTCAGAGGAAGCTTCATTGATCAGAGTTCAGTGGATTATGTTCACAGAACTAGATGGATACAAGAATTTGGCAAGGATTGATAGGTTCACTTTGGCACAGGAGAAGCCAATTAGTTGGTGGACAATCTATGGACCTCCAGAACCATTGCATACACTTGCCATCTGTCTTCTCTCACATGTTTCTAGTTCCTCAATTGCTGAGAGGAACTAGTCCACATATAGCTTTATCCACTCTCTAGAGAGGAACAAACTTACCTCTGTGAGAGCAAAAAAGCTCATTGCAGTGCATAGTGCCTTGTGTCTGATTGATCGCAAGACACCTCAGTATAGGCAGAGCCTAGCGCAAAGGTGGGGATGTAGAGCCCAAGGAGCCACAACAACTTGATAATGACCACGATGTGAAGATGGCATTGGAGGATCCCCTTCCTTCTGATAATTCCAGTGATGAGGAGTTTCCTACATATGGAGCTACTAATGATGATGATTCTGATTTTTAAGCTTTTTGGCATTTTGCTCAAATGAAAACAGCTATAGATATCATTTTTGGCAATTTAATTTTGTCATTTTGATGTTTGTCACTTGTATAATGAGATTATATATAGCCGTCCCCTTGTCATCCTCAAAATTTTGGAAAATTTTTGTCGTCCTCATCCCCCCATCCCTCCGTCCCGGAAACTCAGAGAAACACTGAATTATATAATACACATATTTTAGTCTAAAAACGGGAATTAGGTTCAGCGTAACATGCATATAATAAACAAAACAACCATAAAAATATATCCCATGCAGAGTAGGTCATCTTCAGCCATTGATAAGGGCAGAAAGAAAACTCAAAATCTAAGAATGTGAAAGTTCATATACATTGGGCATTAAAAACCAAGAACTAAAGTTTTGAGAAGTATTAGATTGCAGTAATAATTCTTAGGAAGAAACAATGGGTCTGCAGGTTATTAAGATTGTTGCCTAGATCATGAGGCATAGGACTTGTAATAAACTTCAATGAGTTCCAGAATTTGAAAAGACTGAAGGTCCATTCTAATTCACAGAAGGATATAAATGCAGTTTGAAACCAAATGCTGCCAAAAGTATTTCCATGCCTGCCATCCCTACAATTATACATCCAAGAAAATTAAATGCAGTTTCCAAGGCTGCAGTTTGCTCAAATAGAGACCAAGAAGAATTCTAACAAGATCCACAAGAACAGGGCCAAATGCCCCATTGATAGTGATCAGTGCTATGGCAGCTGACATATTTATCATCTGGAACACATCAATGGAAAAAGACGCCCTGAATTGGAAAATGCAGAACCCACAACATACCCACTGCAAACCAAACCCCATACCCATATCCAAAGCGAATCAAACTGGAATCAAGGGTTGCAAGGGAGAAAACCAATAACTTAGATATTTTTTCTTGTGCCCTGGACTCCTTGAAATCATTGCATCTATTTTTACTTGATTTGAACTTTGTTTCAAGTTATCTCCAACCAATTTGATAGATTTATTGACTGAATTTGAAAGGTATGTTGCTCTTTTCTTTTCTTTTTTGATATAGGTTTTTGCTTTTTTCCTTTTATTTTTGCTGTGTTTTAGTACTTCTGGGATTTCAATCTTCCATTTTTTTCATCTTGTTAAAATTCAGCACATGATATGTAGATTCTACACCCTAGAATTTCAACAAACTTCGACAATCTTAGCCTTCAATCAAACTCACTGCTGGAGTGCCTTAACCTGCATGCACAAACTTCTAAAAGTACAAGGAAAATAATAAAAAACTGGACTCAAAAAATATAACACTTGCTGTCAAAATATTTTATTATTCTGAGTTTTGGTTTTGCAATACTGATACAAACTAATGCACTCCCAAGGTCCCAAATAGACTCCAACTTGGGCAATCAAAAAGTAATGTTCTGATTTTTAAATGTCTAAAAATATATCGTTGTTATCTGCCCAGAATAAAACAGAAAACTAAAAATATGTCTATTGTCCACCCAGGAGTAAACTAAAAATATCAATGATTGTAGTCTGCCCAAAATAAAGCAGCAGCACCTAAGAATAGTCTAAAATCAGTGCCTAAGAATAGTCTAAAATCAGTGCTGAAAATATACTAATAAAAGTACCTAAACTTGAAACAAAAGCTACGCCTAAACAGCAGTTACAAAACTAAAAATAGGTTCTCTCATCTGATTTTCCAGCGACCAGCAGGCAATATTAATCACTAAAATTAGGGTTAGATTTCTCTTAATTTCTGCACCACCAAAACACCATTTAAGCAACCCCTAAAACAATCTCATACTCCTTTGTGAGGAAGGTGTTTTCCATCAACCCCAACTTCACTCTCAGTAGTTCAAACTTTCCTTCTGACCAAAGCTTTGTCAAATTATTTGCGACCTGATCATCTTAAGTAAATGCCAAAAACCTCTACTAAATCAACTCCATCTTTCTTAGAAAATCCTCTGGCAACTAGAGTAAAAGTCCCATCAAAGTCAACACCCACTTTCTACAAGAATCCTTCGGCAATAAATTTGTCCTGGTTCTCTTCAATATTCCCATCAATTGTGCATGGAATTGATCAATGATTCCACGGCAGGTTTAGAAACTATCTCCATAAAGATAGAAGGATGCTCTTCCATCATAACATCTTGCCACACCTACTTGACTGGATTAGCAAGTAGCTTGTAAAGGCCACCATCTCAAACTCCTTTGGGCAAAATTTGCCCAGGTTTAGGGTTGTGTTTTCTAATAATCACTTGCTGACCATCAAACTCAAGAATATGCTATAGATTTGTCATGCAAGAAATTGAAAGAAGACTCTTCATCAAACCAAGAACATACAAGACATCATCTAGCTCAATAACATCACCCAAACGCATGCAAAAGGAGACAGTCCATGTCCCATTAACAAGATATGTGGCATCATCACCAAGTTCTGCCTATATACCAACCTTCTACTCCTTAAGCATACTAAAAGTCTTCTTATTGAAGGTCATATGTTTAGATGCTCTATTGTCCACATACCAACCTACACCAAAAATACTGTTAGCGGATAGGCACGACACCATGGAAAAAAAATGTCTCAAGTCTGGATGCTAACTCATCCACTTTAGCTGAAGTTTATGCGCTCCCTGCAAACTTCAATTGTTGCAGCATGGCTTTCTTCTTCTTGAGACAATGAGATGCATAGTGGCCCATCTTGTGGCACTTGAAACACTTCACATGACTCAAATCTTTCTTCCCCTAGTCAAAAGAATATGATTCTTCCTCCTTGCCTTCTAACCCTTCCCGAGTCCTCCTTTCTTACCACCTTTCCTCTTCTTCCCAATGAGGGCTAGATTCTAACTCTCTTTTGCTCTAGCTTAATCAATCTCCAATCTGGTCTCCTCTTGGATGAAATCATCTCAAAGTTTCTCAAAAGATTCTCACAAGCACAGACACCCCAAACAAACGGTGTCCAAGATAAAGAGAACCCATTTGAGGCAATGAGTACCGACTCTTCATCCTCCACCTTGCCCCCAAGCTAATCACGAAATTTTACGAACTTCATTAGGAAGGTGGCTATTGTGTTTTTGTCACTCATCTGTGTAGTATTGAGTTTGTTCTTCAGCAACATCTTCCAAGAGATGTTCACACTCTGATAAAGAGTAGTCAAGGCATCAAACATCTCCTTTGATGATTTCTTTTCAATAGTGTCAAGAATCAAATTATCCTTCCTAAAAAAGGCTAAGGGACGAACAGCAAAGGGAGAAAAAAACATAGCAGCAATTAGGGTTTGGGCGCGACTGGCTGTCGATGACAGTAACCATGGTGGCAGACGTTTTCATCTATTGGCAAAGGGGTTGTTGGTTCTGGAGATGATTCACCTTAAGATTTCTTAAAAAGGTAATTCTTATTTTGAATCTGAACTGCGTGGTTTTGAAGCTTTAGTTACAACAGCTAGGAGTCAGATCACAACTAAATCCCTTCAATCTCATTTTGTCAAAAAGTTGAATATGGCACCCAAAGGTACCTTCAACAATGATTCTCCAAGGAAAAAAGCTCTGGCTTTTTCTAAGAAAGTTTTAATTGGAAAGTTTATGGGTCTTTGGCCAAGACCCAAAACCATGGATGATTGGATCAATCTCCATTGGAAACCCTTGTTGAAGGGCAGAATGTGTATTTGGTTATGTGGTAGAGGTTTCTATGCCTTCTTTCTTGAGAAAAAGAAGGATAAGGATCCGATTTTTAGGAGTGGCCCATATTTTATGGAGGCAAAAGGATTGTATTTGAATCATTGGTCCATGGATTTTAACCCAGCTGAAAATATACCTAATGCAGTCCCTGTTTGTGTGAAACTTCCCCATCTCCCTCTTATTTTTTGGAATGACAAAGCTTTGGCTACCATTAGCAGCACTCTCGGCTGTTTCATTGATAAGGGTAAGCCAAAAGGCAACTTTGCATGTGCTCACATTTGAGTGGAAGTTGATTTTGAGAAAGGTCTCCCTAAGGCCATTGTGATAAACCTCAATGGATGGTCATATTTGCAAGAACTTGACTATGACCAGTTGCCCTTCAAGTGTAACAAATCCTTGAGTATGGCCATTTTGCTAAGGATTGCAAAAGAGAACAAAACATGCTTCAAAATGCCCATATTTCTCAACACCATCACAGCCAAACCAAATAGACATGTCTGACAAAAGATTGTTTACCAAATAGACATGTCCAACAAAAGATTGGTAAACAGAATAAGGTATCAAACTAGGCCAAGCCCCTATGGTTTCAAATAGGTTTGAAATTTTATGAGGAAACATCCGAAAGGCCAAGCCCCTATGGTTTCAAATAGGTTTGAAATTTTAAGTGGAAACATCCAAGACCCAAGGGAGGAGAAAATACATAATCATGCTAAAGTTGGTTCAAGGGAATTGCAAAGAGAGGTAGGACAGCAAAACTCTTTGGAAGAGAAAAGGCATTATGATGCAGGTTTGAGAAAGGTGCAGAGAAGGACAGCATAACCCTTTGGAGGGAGAGGGAATATAAAGTCATGCCAAAGTTGATTTGAGAAAGAAGCAGAATGGTCTTCAAAAGATGGAGGAAGTAGTTAGCCCTTGTGTTGATCCAGGTAGTGTTGAAGGGTTTATTCCTTTCAAACCCTCATCTTGTTTCTTAGTTTAGAGCCTTGATGATTCGTTTCTTAAAACTCAGAAGACTAAGGATGACGATGATTCCTCTTATAAAAATCGGCTTCTCAAGGAGAAGACTAAGGATGAAGACAAGTGAATCACCCATTCTTCAAAAAACATTGAGTTTCTAGGTCTCATGTTGTAGCCTCTTGACTTGTTACTTGTTCATTGTTCTCACATTGACTATTGGGGGTGTGATTCCATTCCACCCGTCTTTTATGTGATATGGTTTATCTTATTTTTGTATCTTAATACAGATAGTGCACTATTCATCATAAAATGACCCTTCCCAAAATCCAAGATGGTTTGCTTTGCCTTGGCCATCTTCTTCTTATGTTCAACCAAGCAGCATTAGTGTATCTTATTTTTATATTTTAATAAAGATAGTGCACTATTCATCAAAAAAATGATCCTTCCCAAAATCCAAGATGATTTGCTTTGCCTTGGCCATCTTCTTGTTATGTTCAACCAAGCAAGATCAGTTGGAGGTGTCAACGCAATTTCCACAAAGATCCAAAGATCTACTTCTTCCAACAACATATGCAACCTACACTTCCAAGGAGTACTCTAGGTAGTCACACTCTGTGAGACCGAGAGTAGTCATGTCTACAGTTGTTGGAACATGTTGAAATTGAACAAATCAACTAAAACAACTCAAATGAGGTATCTAACTAGGTGTAGATCAACACTCCAATCACTAGAGCAACTAGGGCATCCCACCCTACAACCTCTCACAAGCCTGGATCTCTTCAATCACTGAAGACTCTTGGGCA
This sequence comes from Cunninghamia lanceolata, assembly GCA_027924645.1. NCBI lineage: Eukaryota > Viridiplantae > Streptophyta > Pinopsida > Cupressales > Cupressaceae > Cunninghamia > Cunninghamia lanceolata. Next base: position 62,139 of record BSBN01001912.1, on the reverse strand, counting down.
TCACACCCACTAAAAAATAAATCACCCACCTATCTCAGGTTGAAATCAACCGTCCAACTGCTGGAAGATCGCATCACACCCAACAACCTTTTACAAGTCCTTGTGCATCTCACAAGAACGGATCAATATCAATCATTTAAACTCCGGTATCACAGCCGCTGAAACCCGCCAACAACTCCCTCTCACAGGCAGTAGTCATTTCCATCTATCTTAGCCTGTCTTAGCCTTCAACCAATCCTGCAGGTAAAATGCCTTAGCCTGCATACACAAACTTCTGAAAGTAGAAGAAAAATAATAAAAAACTGAACTCAAAAAATATAACACTGGCTGTCCAGATATGTTATTATTCTGGGTCTGCATACACGAACTTCTGAAAGTACAAGAAAAATAATAAAAACTGAACTCAGAAAATATAACACTTGATGTCCAAATATGTTATTATTCTAAGTTTTGCTTCTGCAGTTCTAATACAAGCTAATGAACACACCCAAAGTCCTAAATAGACTCCAACTTGGGCGATCAAAAAACAATGTATTATTTGTAAGTGTACTTAACCTAAAGAAAACTCTAAATATCTATCATTGTTGTTTGCCTAGAATAAAGCAGAAAACTAAAAATTATATGACTTCTGTCCACCCAGAATAAAGCAGTAGCGCCTAAGAATAGTCTAAATCAGCACCACAAATAAACTAATAAAAATGCCTATGTTTGATTTTTCAACGCCAAGCAGGCAGAATTAATCACTAAAATTAGGGTCTGATTTCTTCTAATTTCTGCAACACCAGAACACCATCTAAGTGACCTCTAAAAAAATCTAACACTTATTTTCTTCTTTTTTCTAAGAGCTAGAGTTTCTGAGTTGAAGCTTGATTGCTTTTTTCTTCTTTTTGCTAGAGTTTCCAAATTTGTGGATAGAGATAGCATCCGCAAGTAACTGTAGTAGTGACAAGAAGGACCCCACTTAGAGGCATGCCACACTAGGTCCAGAGGCAATCAATAGTGGTGTGCAATTATGTTGCTTGAGGATGAGGAAAGGCATCAATCACCTCAAATATCAACTTGCAAGAATCCTTGGCCAAGATGTGCAGCTATGGACTTCAATGGAACCAGATATTATACAAGAAATGGAGGTTGTACTTGATTTGAAGGAGGAGAAGAAATTAGGGGGAAAAAAGGACATCTGGGCAATTGAAGCTGTACAGAATTCTCCTCTTGCCATAAAATTGATGTAGTGGGTTCTTGTCTTGGCTCACAGATACGAGGCTCATCCACTGAAGACAATTCTAGTTGTACACAATCACTACATCAGAATTTCAACAGCAAGAAGTATATGCACATAGATGCATATTTAAAATAGTTCTTGGGATTTCAAAACACAAACATGCATATAGACATTGCAAATCTATCATTTCCATCACAAAGAAGTATATACACACATATATGTCTATAAATATCATAGTCACCTCTTGGGATTTCAATACACAAAACATGCATATAGACATTGCATATCTATCGTTTCCATCACAAAGAAGTATACACACACATATATGTATATAAATATCATAGTCACCTGGAGACGGGTTTCAGAGATAGGGATACGTACATGCACACACTTATATATATCTTAGTCACATAGAGACATGGTGGTGCAGGAACAGGAAAGTGGGAAGTATATAAACACCATGGTACTTGGAGAAACATCGTATGGCTACAAGGATGCCATTTGAAATCGGGGTACAAGAGTAAATGAATAAGAGTATGGCTTTATTATGTATAAATAGTAATACAGTTACCAGAAGATGTGGATACAGGGCTGTGAGCCTGGTTCTTGTCCCTATACTGAGGAGCACTACATTTCAAATGAGGTTATGGTAGTAAACAAATAAGGTTATTACATATGAATATAGCCAAGACCCAGGTACGAAGATGGTGAATCTCCTAGTGACTATCAAATATAGGGATATGCGTGTTTAAACTGCTAACAAGTAGGTATTTAGGGATTTCAAAACACGCAGGCATATGCAGAAAGTTTTAAACTACTTGTAAAATGGGTATTCAGGATTTTTCAAAAAGCAATGTTTGTGTGAATATATGACCTTAAACTATGTTTCATCTTCCAACAATGGGTACTATACACATTAAATATCTATCAAAATTTCCAAAATCAATAAGTACATACACAAAGGTGTAAATATGAAAATATTGCATGTTTGAGCTAATTTCAACAAGTGGGTATTGGCAATTTCAACACTCAAGTGGGAATTATACAAACGTCATGGTACTTGGAGACACGTCATATGGTTACAGGGTTACCATTTGAAATCAGAGTACATGAGTAAATGAATAAGAATATGGGTGTATTATATATAAATAGAGTTACCAACGATGTGGATACAGGGCTGTGAACCTGGTCCTTGCCCCTATACTGAGGAGGGGCGCTACATTTCAAATGAGGTTTATGGGAGTAAGGTTATTATTATGGGTATAGTCACCACAAGATCTAGGCATGGAGACGGTGAATCTCCTAGTGACTATCAAATATAGGGGATATGCGTGTTTAAACTGCTAACAAGTATGTATTTTGGGATTTCAAAACACGCAGGCATATGCAGATGCATATACACATTGTATATCTATTATTTTCAAAGCAAAGAAGCATGCACATATTTATGCTAAGTCATCTGCATTTGCACATCTAGAAGTATATATACACGTGTGCAGGCTTAAGCTCCTTGTATCAACTGCGTATTTGAGATATCAATACACAGGATATACACGTTGTATATCTGTCATTTCCAGAACAAAGTGGCACATATGCAGAGGCATATGGCATATGCACATACACAATGTATATCTATCAGTTCCAGAAGAAAGAGACACACGCATACGCATATACACGCTTGCACAGCCAATACATAGACACAAGCAGGTGCATATTTAAACTACATGTTAAGTGGGTATTCAGGACTTTAAAACAAGCATGTCTGTGTAATTATATGTCTTTAAACTATATTTCATCTTTTAACAATGGGTGCCATACAAATTAAATATCCATCAAAATTTCCAACACCAAGAAGTGCATACACAGAGGTGTAAATATGAAAATATCACATGTTTTGCACTAATTCCAACAAGTAGGTACTGGAAATTTCAACACTTACAGCCCAATAATGCTGGCTGGAGAGGTTCCAGCCCCCATTATAGTGCTTGAAATGATCAAGGGGATCACGTCTATGAGTCCGGCTCCCTGCTAAAATTAGCGAACTGTTCTCCTGCACAATAGCAGGCGCAGCTGCAGGCACAGCCGACTCCAAATATGCCACACCTAACAACAACAACAACAACAAAACATCATCTCCTCATTAACTCTTCCAAATCATTTCACCATTTTATCACCAGAAAAGCGTCTGGAATTCTCACCATGATAAGTAACCGTTCCCTCTTCTGCAGCAAATGCACTGTGAAAACTAAACAGAAGCGTTACCAAGAGTATACACATTGAATATACTTCCAATTGGTGCTGTTTCAGGGAGGCCATTTTCCTTTTTTTCTCCCTGATTCAGGAAGATGGGTATTATTATTTTGCACTTGGGTGTCTATATTATGCACCGTACAATCTCATCATCGAATAGTTTCCATGTACAATAGGAATCGAAACGAACCAGCTGTCCTGGTGAGGCCTGACACGTACCAGTATTTTTAAAAACAACTATTATTTAATCGTTAGAGACGCGGGGTTAATGTCATCTAATTAGCGTGCCCTGCCTTCCTAGTCGGTAATCTGGATCGTTTTTCAATGTTGGTGAAACAGATTGAAAAATATATTCTTAATGGGCATGCCATTGTTTGCTTGGGAAGTTGTGAAATCGTAAATCAAATTGGAGGATGTATACTTAATGAGTATATATCATTGGTTGCTTGGAATGTTGTGGTTTCGTGATTTAGTTCGCATTCATAGGACTAAAATTTTAAATTTTCGCCGCCTTAACGGGCTGGGAAGATGCATCTCGCATATAAATCGGAGGAGGCCGCTGTGTTTAACATTGACGGTTTAGGCCATTTTTACTATCAGCGAAATATTCTTCCTTGGTCTACACGTATAATATGGACTAGCACTTGTGCCATGTGGAGGTGTAATGGGGTTGTCCATATAACAAAGGTTGGTTTATAGATATTTAATTTATGTAGGTATTAATAATATGTTTGTAAGTTTTGAGTATTATGATATTTTATTTGAGGGTTTAACTGCATAGTTTTTGAGTCAAACACATGACCCATATTTCATGAGTAGTGGTTCACATGAACCCATCTCTCATGTTAATGAATGGTCCACTTAGCGAACCCATCTCTCATGTTAGATGCAATGAGTGCCCATCTCTCATGTTAATGAATGGTCCACTTAGCCTAGATGTAATGAGTGCTAAGTGGACCATTCATTAACATGAGAGATGGGTTCATGTGAACCACTACTCATGAAATATGGGTCATGTGTTTGATTCAAAAACTACGCAGTTAAACCCTGAAATAAAATATCATAATTTGACAAGTTGCGAAAAATACCTTCTACTTATTAGTTTTGAGTATATTAAATTATATTTTTAATTTGGAGTAATATATTTTTATTTTTTTATAGTGTTAATTGTTTACAAGTATCATTAATATGAGACTAATCTAGGTTTTTTTGGAAATCACATTAGAAATCATTTAGATCAAGAGTCACAACTTAGAAATCCACCATAAAAATTCAATGCTTTAACCAATGAAGTTCAACCCCTTGTACAATAATATATTTTTTTATTATATTAAATACTAGTATATTTATATTTAAAAAAAATATCTACAATATCTTCCAATTTGTTGGCATTTATAAATTACTTGCATTAAAATATTTGATATGCTCATATGAGTTAATTTAAAGAGACTATGCGACTTTTCATATTCTTCAAACGTAATAAGGATTTCATTCCATAACTGCCCAAGTTTTACGTGATAAATATTTCACTCCATAACTACCCAAGTTTTTCTATTTTTCTATCCATTTAGCTTCCACAAATTTATTTATTTACACATTTTATGAATTTTGTTTAAAAAACATTTTTTTAATTATTATAGAATAATGTTAAAAATAAATTTTTCTTAGACAATATGTAGTATGTGGTGGGGAAGAAAAGTGTTTTCGTATATTTTTTTCATTTTTAGTGAAAAATTATGTATGAAAGATCAAGAGTCAGCGACTTAAAAATTGAGGATGAAAACTCAATGCTTTAACCAATTAAGCTCAACCCTTTGGACAATAATATATTTTTTATTATATTAAATAAAAGCATTTTTTTAATTATTATAGAATAAATGTTAAAAATATTGTTTTCTTCCACAATATGTAGTATGTGGTGGGGATGAAAAGTGTTTTCGTATAATTTTTTCATTTTTAGTGAAAAATTATGTATGAAATATAGTGTACTATTATTCATGAGAGAAGATTAAGATACATATTTATAAAATTGGTTTTTATAATTTGAAGGTTTAGGCGTTTTAATTTGTTTTTTCAACTGTGTGGGTTGTATAACAATAATGATTTTGCTATTCATAATGATAACAAAAAATCAGATTTTATTTTCTTTGTTTTAAAATAGAAAAAGGATGATTAGGGGAGAGGGGCCAGTTGCCACCCACGCTCCAATAACCGCTATGTTTTTAATCACTTGACCCCCCAATTAAATTTTTAAAAAGAACCAATATATGTAAAATACCAACCTAATTAATTAACACAAAAGCACCAATAAATGTTCACAACATTTGTACATGTTCACAAATGCACCAATACATGTTCACAACTCCAATAAATTAACCAATGAAATTAAGACAAGTGCACAAATGTGATGGCGAGTGGTTACTGGCACATCATTGCGCATGTATGGGGCGACATGTTGAAATGACACTTTTTCGACCCATGTGCACATAACACATCGTACAGTGAAATGTATAAGTGCCCAAAAGCTAAAAGGATAGCTTTAAGCTCTTCAGTCGCATACAGAGAAAACAAAAAAAATCGTCGAAATCTGATATGTCTAGCTATGAGCTTGACGTGCGCAAAGCTAGGGTGGGCGGCTACTGGGCCCTCTCTCCTAGAGGTGTGATAAGAAAAATAAATAAATAAAAAAGAAATGATTACAATTGTTTTAGAGAATGTATAACTAGCAATCCCATCTTGGTGTGTAATGGGTACACTCATGATGAGTTTATGATGGGGCAATGCATGATGTCAATTAGAAGGTTATGTAGGAGGAATTTTTTTTGTATTAAGCAATGAAATATTTTTTAAAAATTGCTTAGTGATTTTTGCACAAATTTCACATGTTGTTTGAAACATTAACTAGCATATTTATATTTTTTTAAATATATCTAAAATAAGTTGAGAGATATCCTTCTCGAGGTGCCTATTTTTTAATCCATTTGTCATATATAAATGGAATAGGCGCCTCGAGAAGGATATCTCTAGACATATTTTAGATATATTTTTTAAAATATAAATATGCTAGTAATATTACATTAAACACAAGATATGCATGTAGTAAGTATAGATTTGTAAATGCAATTGAATGTACTCTTTTATTGTGTGGAATAAATTAAAAGGAGTTAAGAGTAACTACATATCTTGCCATTAGTTGATATCATTGAGTCAATTATTTGTTGACACTATATCTCCTCCAAGCCATCTTTGGCTATGATTAAGGCATATGTAATTTCTTGAACCTTATCTTTGATGTTCTCAATTGTGTATTTTTTTTCAAAATCAAGTATCTATATGTAAACAATTTTAAGTCTTCAATACAAATTTCTAAGGCTTTATATATGATAACTACCAAAACACGTGATTAGTTAAATTGAAGTAATTGGTTCTGATGTATTAAGATGAAAATGTCAATCTTTGTAGACTAATGTATGTTGTCCCTGAATGTAACATCAACCAAAAGAAGATTAACAAGAGCATTTCATATGTGAAGCCCGACGTCCTATCAAAGTATGAAATATTATTTCACAAGAATTAAATGGAAATTTATTATTATTCCATTGGTCCCATCAATAAAAACAATAATCAAAGAAAATATTTGTATTTGCATCCTTTGTGAACCACGCACATGGTTGCATTTGCCGTGTGGTTGGAGAGTACAACATATTAGAAATTTATTGTTATCGCTTGAGTAAATATGACCTATTGCACAATTTAGCAATGTTCACTAAATGAGCTCAAATTCTCAAACATATAAGGTGCAAATTCACTCTAGGAAGTTTGGAGTGTATTCCAAAGATCATGGAGTGTGTTCTAGAGATCTTGAAGTGCATTCCATATTTAGTTCTTTCAAACTTTGTATAATGAATGATTTAAAGAACACAAGGAATGGTTCAGAAAAGAGTGTAATGGGAAGACCACCATTAATTGACAAAATAATCAATATAACTATAATATGCCAGGTATGTTGTCTCATACATAACCATTCATAATACCAGCTACTTAAACTTAATATTCCAATACAAAGGAAGTGGGGAATAGTAAGTAAAGTGGTGAAAATAATGCATGATGATAGATGGCGGCTAGCATGGGTGCCTGTCAAACTGAGGGAACCAATTTCCTAGGATTCTATGATCTCCACAAGTCCAATTGGATGTACTATTTTTCTTGCCACCTCATTCTCCTCTATGTTGTCTACTTTTTAGCTATGGCCATTTGTGCATGCAACCCAAGATCGTATGAACTGTTAAACTAAATTGTTTAATTTACTTAGAAATGCTATATCATCTCTAGTGGTGAATTTTTAAAGATTCAATTTTCTAACAAGTTCAAATGTAATTCATCTCATAGGGGATTGGTTGTAATCATTTGAGCTTGCAAAGTGTAAATCATGCAAATGCAAGAGGAAGTTGCCAAAGAAATTTGATCCAAATCCAACAAGCTACTTCGATAGGGACTTTAGTCAAAGACTGTATAAGCACTTGTGGAATTAATTAATGATGGTGCTTGCGAGAGAAAAGAAGCCTAAAATGCAATCAAGTAGGAGCATTTTCTACCAAGAGAAGTGCAATAGGATAGAATAATGTGTGCAATGATTCTAGAAATGATTGTCATTCTTACATAATTATTTTGTTCCTATGCAAATGTTTTATCATTTTTCAATTATTATAAATGTCATTTGGCAAAATCTCCCTCAAATCATGAGTTTATAACAACTTATGATTTCTCTAAAACTATATTCTACTATTATGAGGGTGATGGTGATAGATTTGTTAGCAATATATAAGGACATGCTTGATCAGAGCAACATATTTATCTGTTCAATTCTTTCAATTGTACAAATTTCACAATATTCGTAAATTTCTTTTTTTTTAATTTAAAGCTTTAAAGCTTCAACAACTATTCACTGCTTAGCTTCTTTTTTTGGGGGGGGGATTCAACCCATGTGTATAGTATAATATATATGGTCAATCTTTAAAAAAATTGCTAGTAATTTAGCCTAATTTTGTGTAGGGATAATGTTTATGTTTAGTTTTAGAAGTTAGGATAAAAATGAAAGGTGAGGGATGAGTTCAAATGGTTGCCCTATAAATTGAATAGTAGTCATGACTCACAATAGTTGTTATTTGTGTGATGTACTATCAAACTACTTTCATTAGAAACTATAAATTTATGATACATTTGCTATGATTCCTCCCCTCTACAATATGTTGTTTGAAATCTATTTGAACAAAATTGAAATATAAATTATAGGAATAAAGTGAAGAAGAAATATTGTAGAAGATATACAGTAACAAATTTGAGAATTGTATAAATAAATTTACAAAAAAAATATACTGAGCATTAAAGTTATTGCATTAACTATATAAACAATGTCAGTAAACAAGAGCATAGTTTAATGTATATAAGTGAACTAGAATGTCGAGAGGTGGCTACAGATGTGTGAGCAACTTGTAGTACTACCATGTGCAATGAATGTGGATAGGAGGTGGTAAAAATATTGTACACGTGGACAATGTATGTGTAGACATGGTTTGAATTCAATGATTTCACCATCCATTTGTCTCTCCTTTTTTCCTCCAATGTATTTTTGTTCCAAATTAAGACAAATTTTTAATGTTTGATGAATATTTGTTTCCCAATATAAGAGAAATTTCTAGCATATGATAATTATTCACAATCAAAGATAGCACTAACAAAGCCTATCATCTAAAAATACAATAAATAATAATAGCCCTTCATCTAGATATAAGATTAAAAGTTATATAACAATGAAATCAACTTTTTTCTTTGTTTGAAGGTGGGTCTTTATACTCAACAAGACTTGATCTCCAAGTCACTCCTTGTGAGTCGTTTAACTTCACCAATAGACCAAGGGTCACTTGACGAACACAACTTTTGATGGAAACATTAAAAAAACCTATCAAAATTAAAATTGGGTAGCACGTGTGTAAGTATGAATATATGGTTTTTTTTGTTCAAAAATATTTTTTTGTGATGTGGTATTTTATTAAAGACTTTTAACATTTCCTTGGGATATTAAGTGGAAGAATAATTGATTGTTGTGAGTATAGATATAGAATTTAGAGATATTTATTCCACCAAGTTTCCTTGTAAATATATTTGATGTTATGAAATGTTATTATTATGTATGATGTTTTTAAAGTTTATTGTTCTTGTGTAGCTAAAATATCACACCATAAACAAGTAGACTAAGATGATGCAAAAATTTAACATAAGAAAGTAATTAATCATAGTTTAAAGAGTTGACACAGTGATTGAAAATAATAAGCATGCTTTTTGAAATGACAAGAAATGATAAGGACTTAGCTTCATGTGCAGCTTGATAAAGTTCAATTGGAAATTGTCAGTGATCCAAAATGTGCTCTAATATTAGATTTGGTTCTAAAATGTTATAACAGATGACTCCTAACCTATGTTCTAGACTCTAAACTAAATCCATGCCCACGAAACTAAACCCTACTCATGGATTTGCCCTCTACACATAGAAATAACCTATAAATTTTTTTATCATCTAAATGTTATTCCCCGTGCCTCCTGGGATCTAAATTTGTAAAACAAGCAATGTTGACAAAGACCCTTGAGGAGTTTGCTAGACAAGGATCTTCTCCATTGGTCAAAGCCCTAGGATATGATTTAATACCTTTAGAATAAAAATTTAAGGCAACAAGCAACCATGCAAGATGCCCTAATATGTCACTAAGTGTGGATGTTCATATAAGCTTGTCAATCAATGATTTCTCTATGCTTAAATGATAATGTTGTGTGATGCTTGGATGGATCAAATGACGTAAAAGTGAATTAAGGTTTGTCCTTTTATACAACACCCTAACACACAAATTAGCATTTTACGTATTCAAGTTAGCAAGTAATAGCTAGTCGGGAGGGAGTCAATTTGAGCCCAATTTTCAATTTGAAATTAAAAGTCCCGAGGTCATTTATGTGCCCACAATTTTAACCTGGGTAAGGATATAGGTAGAATGAAGATCAAGATCGGTTCTTGGGGATTTGTGCAAATAGATCAAGTTAGGTTTAGGTCATTTGTTAACTTATATGCATGGATAAATGTTCAAAATTGTGTCACACTTTTATAAAGGAAATGGCCAACACAAATATAGTTTTCTAACTTAGAGCACCTAAAACTGATGTTTATGTTTTAAATTTTAAAATTATCTAAACTAATGAAATGTAGAACTCTTAATGTAGTTTATGTTTATATTTTTTTCAATTTTTTAAAAATTAATTGGATATTATTTTTTACAAATTTAAGAGCATAAATTTAATTGTTAAGTTTTTTGAAAAAAGTGAGGTTAATGGGATGTCACAAAGTTTAAAGTAAATTTTAAAAAAGATTGAATTTTTTCCCACTTAGGTAACTTGAAAATCTAGTGCATGGAGAAAAATAATAATTTTTAGGAATATTTATTTTTTGATAATTTTTTAAGTCAAACTTACTCAAATTGGCATAGTTTTCATGGGACGTCAACTATTGTCTAAATTTTTTATCATTAAAAAAAATTGGACCCTCTTGGAGAGGATTCTCTCCTCTAGTGCATTGTATATTTTTCAAAAAACTTAAGTATATTTTAATATTTTTTAAAATTTCTAATCAGTTGCATGCTTGATTATAATAAACTACTTGCAATAAATTTTAAAATAATCCTAATAGAACCAATCAAAATATAAAAACTGTATATATTTCTAAATTCTAAACTCTGAGATCTACCAAAGGGTATTTTTAGATTTTCAAGAAAATACCCTTTGGTTGAAGAAATTTGGAGTTGAACTTGAAGTTTTGTTCAATTTATTGAAAATGGGGGGTTGGATACCACATGGGATGACACATGGGCAATTTTGGTCAAGACGGTATCACTAGGAAAAGTTTCAGATGCAACTCTCTCACTTGAAACTATCTATGTAAATAAACACCCTTTTCAAAGTTGAAATCAGATTTTATAAATTTAAAAAATTCAGGCGAAAATGCTTCGAGCGAAACTCTTTATGTCACGTAGGTGCTACGTGGTTTAGGGGCAAAAAATCTCCTGAAACTATTTAGGGTGAAACGGTTTCTATAGAAACTATTTATTTGGCCAAAAGTGTGACACGGTTCTAAAATTTTACCTGTATAAATATACAACTTGTGCATGAGCATTGCATTGGGGACAACCTAATAAAAGTGAGCCCAAAATGAAGGGGCAATGTGTAGGATATACATTTTCACCATTACTTTTTGATCTCAATTTGGCTTGCATGTGAACTACCAAGATGAATGTTAATATAAACAAGTAGTCAACATGAAAGTAAATATCACACTCATAAAAGGATATGAATATGGATGGTGAGTCTATACATTTCCCTTGTAATGAGTACTCCATCTTGGAATCTATAAAAATAAAATATTCCAATAAGTAGCATCTAACATTCACTTAAGATTGACACAAACTATAATTACTTGAAATGTCAATGATCAAAAAGGAAAAATAAAAGGTAAAGTAACATCCATTAGGCATGGTAGAAAGCCATGTGATTCATTGTGTGTGATAGGAACCCATGTACAATCATGAGGTAATCATTGCAACCATACTCATAAAAGGAACATTAGTGACATTATATGCCCCTTTCCAATTGGTTGCATACATTGCATGCAAGGAATTAGAGAAAAGAAAAAAGATATGTAAAAGGATATGATCATGTAAATCACAATAATCAAACTTAGGTCAAAATCAAACATAGAGCAAAGATGCTCCCTCATAATGTCATAATACCTTAAAATTAAAATATACTTTTGGTTTAGGTGTACGCTCCCTTGTAATATTATAATCCTCTATATAAAGGCAAAGATTCCAATATCTACATAATCCAATTGTTTTTTTAAAAACATAAAGCAACAAAAGTTATGTTTTTAGTCAACATAATGAGACTGGTTGCCAAGCAATCCATACTTTGGATCATCCTAAATCTATAGGGAGAAAACAAAGTAAAATGCACACACAATACATAAGAAGTGATATAAACCACACAACATGTGTTTAAAATCACTTGTGGCAAGATGCACCACTAAAGGTGTCCTTGTATTATCCACATCCTAACTAAGAATGTGAGACTAAGAGCACGAAACTAATAACACAAAAGAAAGTAGTTCTCTTGTGTTGGAGCCAAAATGTAGCAATTTGAATAGGACATCTATCATTAGACTTTGATATTGTAATCCATATTATTGTCAAATATTGTGTTTAGTAGATGCATGTGCAAAGAGGTTGCTTGCACATAAAGCAATGTATTGGTCTATGTTTAGGAAAAGCACACACATGAGTTATATTATACATGAAGTAATGTGCTTTTAGGATAATTATAAAAGAGACTTTATTGTATTAATAGGAGGTACTTGTGTCTATAAAATATGCCTTCTATACATATGTGACTACACAAAGTTTGAGAGTTGAATCTATAAGCAGAGAGCTAGGACAACAAGGAGGCAAGGAATGAGTTTTAGTTAGGCAAGGGTGATCATGGGTACATATAATATGTTATTTCTATTGTTAACAAAATATTTAGTATCATGTTAATCATAGTGTTTATGGTTAATATGCAGTTCCTATTGTTGGGCATATATTATTATCTATATGTTTTCTAGTTGAATATCTATAGGGTCAAGAATCTATCATTAGGTTTTTGAATCTATTGGAACTTTGGGTGAGACAACCCTTTGAGGTTTTTGTCACTAGCAAGATGGTTTAGAAGTATGAATGTTTGATTAGGTCATTTGTGAAAAAGAAGGAAAATTGGTCAACATTTTGTTCCATTGTTGGGACCCAATCAATAATTTTGCTATGGAGGTAATTTTGAGTTTATAGGTTTCTTTGTTTATTCATAGTACAAAAAGGAAAGAAATGTATTGCAAGTTGAAGGGGTATAATATTGTGATCCATAAGTATGGAAAAGCATAATCAATTACAATGATAAGGTTCAAGAAAGATAAATATAGATGTCTAGAGGCATGAGGGATTAATAAAAGCATGATGCGATATAAAAAGGCATGGGCAAAAATAGATTAGACATAGCTATGGATAAATACAAAATTAAAAGTATAGATGTGCAAAAGTGGATTATTGTAGTTTACTTGCTATGGTGGAGTTGGCTCTTGTATATGGATTGTGATGGCATAAAGAATCTAAGTGATTTGAGGATGTCACAAATTTAATAGTGAGTCATCCCATATTTGTTTGGGTGAAGACACTACACATAAGACATATTAAAGGAATATGTGCTATGCATAGGAAGATGTTGATATGGTGAATGTGTGTCAAGTTCTTTTGTACATCACTAGAAATAGGGAGTCACAAGTTCTAATCACCCTATGGCCAACACTTGAGAGCATCACACGTGGTGTCTGACAAGGAAATGTGCAGTAGTAACAAAGCTTTCATCTCAAATTACATCATAAAAGGTTTCAATAGGTATGATTGCACATGTAGAGTTAGAAATTGCAAACCCTCTACAATTTCTACTCTATAAGTTGCACTTATTTAGTGTCCACTCCAATAGCATCTTTTAGGTCTCATTTAGCCACTTGATCTAGCATTTACTCTAATCCAAGTGCCAATTGTGTCATTCTTCATGATTCTATCAAATCTTATGTCTTTTATAACATTCCACTTCACCTTCTCTAATATAATCACCTTTTTTTCTCCTAAGTCATTTTGGACTTCATCACAACTATGAGAACATTAATGCAATCATGGATTTGTCTTCCACAAAATTAAAAATAAAAAGTATAGGAAAAGTTATAGGATAATATTCTAATGTAATGTCACAACTTCCCACGAAACTTTCCTATTGTCTCAAACCCTTTTGCCACCAAACCTCAACTAATAGACTTGTAATTTTAAGCACTCTCTCTCTCTCATAAAAATGAACACACTAAGTTTTATCTGAGACTAAATCTCCATTTTATTCTCATTCTCTCATTTTCTCTGCTCTCTCTCATAATAATTTTCCAAAGAGACATTCCTACATTCTCTATGCTCATCGATCCCTCAAGATTTTTTTTGGTTTCTACATTGTTGGTAGCACTCTTCTACAAAATTTTGGGAATTTCCATTTGTTGCATGTCTTTCACAACATTTATGTTGTAGGTTTATTAAAGGTTTACATTCCTTTTGGAAGGAATTTCATCGTTGTGGAGACCTACTTTGGTTTAATTTGACAAAAAGCTACCTCATGTTTCATCTTTGATCTCCATTATTAAGAACTAACTACTTGCAAGTTTATTATCATTGCTTTCCATTTATATACAACCCATTGTTATATTTTTTTCAAAATTCTTGTCTCGTCCCTCTCTTCTTGAGAAGACATCCCTATTTCTTCCTTCTTTCAATATCTTAGGGAAGCATTGGGAAATATTATTCTCTATTTGAGTGAAGTTACACCATTTCCTCTCCTCTTAAGAGGAATTTTGTGAAGTTACTCCTCTATTTGAGTGAGCTCCACCATTTTCCCTCTTCTCTTCCAAAGAGACTCCTTCAAGATTTTGATTCAATATTGATTTAAGGAAGTTCTCCTTTGGGTTTCTAATTTCCTTCTCTTAAATATTGGTTTATTAAATTAATAAGATCTTGGAGAGCAACTCCTCACAAGCTCATTTGATTCAAGGATCTCCCTCTCCTTTTTTTCTCTAATCTTGCTTTACACATCTAACATATAAGATTATTTGTCGAGCTTTCTAATCTCTTTTATTATTGTTGTTCTCACATTCACGCATTGGATTTCTACTTCCCACTTGATTCCTTAATAGCATAGCATAATTTCATAATCTTAAAGCTAGATTAATCAATCATTTCACACTATTTTTATTTCTAACCCTAGTAAAAAATATAAGCTCATGCTAAAATATTTTGATTGTCCATGCAGGTCGAAAGACCAAAATAGGTGATTGACCATTTAGGTAAGCTCCTAAGTAGTTTAATCCATTTTTCATGTCTAGACAAGACACCATTCATACCATCTTAAATACTTCAACACGAATCTCTATTTGAGCACCCATTGGTTTGCACCTTCTCTTCCTCTTCTTTGTTATTTAAGTAATTTGTTTTATTATAGTATTTTATGTACTTCCACATTCTATTGTGTCCTTTCTTACTTTCTATTTTGCAAATTCTAGTCATTATACTTTTTTATTTTTTTATTCACAAAGGACTAGAATATAGATACACTAATGTCCTCATGGGTGTGATAGCACATCCTAGCATTAGAAATAATCCCCGCTCCTCTTATAAACAAGTTGCAACCTACATTCAACCCCTTTACTAGAAACCATGCTCATCTCTATTTTCCTCCCATATATTTCAATTCTTTAATATTATCATATCAAGTTCCTAATTGTAATGCCCCAAGATTTCACCCAAGACATTAACAGATAAAAATTGAATAAACAAACTCTTTGCATTGCAAGTGTGACATTTACATGTTTCATTGCACACTCATGTGCACAAGGTATCATGATGAAGCACAATGACACACATGACACTCATCTTCAATGCACCTACAATGGTGGCACAACCAAAAGACTTCACTAATCATGTGAAAAATTCACCATGAAAACTATATGAGAGGATGGAGCTTCCTCCATAATGAAGGTCAAACACTTGTCCACAATCTCATTCTCCCACGAGCACAAGGAATAAGATGAGAGTGGCATCTACTTTATTACATATTCCAAGATGACATGAAGCAACACCTAATCACTTAGGAATACCTACACAAGAGGTAGGTCCATAGGGAGGTACAAGTCCTCAACTAGTCGAACCGTCGATTAGTCAATTTTGCACCAAGGTACACATCCCAACACAAAAGAGAGGATAACTTGCAAAATACAACACATCTCGAGCCCAAGTGAGATAATAAGAATGTAGAGAAAACTAAGGGGAGAAAGTTTTGCAAAATAATTTCTAAAAAAAAATTAGGAAGTGTTTTTTGTTTGAAGGATTAGGATGATAATGTGGAACAAGATGTCAATGCACCTTGTAGATGCCAACTTGCATTAAGGACACTAGTACACCTCCACTATAGTCCTCCAATTGCATTGCAATCCTGCACTTCTATCCTAGACAACAATTTTCTATAATAGATTTGCTAGGACAAAATACAAACATTTTGAAAGGTTTTTTATCAAGGGCTTAGTTCTACAACTAGGAATAGACACAAAAACACCTAGCAAGATCTAGAAGATAACTAGGATGCTACTAAACTAGAAAAAACCCCAACCTTGTGTGCAACTCAAAGCATACATGGAAGGTCATGATTCTCACAGGAATTAAAAAGGAAGACATAGACCTTGATTCTAATCAAACATAGCAATAATCAAGGCATGACATAATTCAAGCATTGACATCATATATCAAACATGACAAGCATACAAGAGCAATGCAAATTCTAGCATAATGCTAATTACACAACACCATGGGATGAATTCTAGTTTCATTGTAACTCTATAAACAATATAATCTATTCATTTTATTACCAAGATCAATTACAACTTTCTTTTCTCTACATGGCTAACAAGCCTACTCTAACATGCTATTAAAACATAATTTAGAGTGTATCCTTTTTGGAAGAAAAACTACAATCCCCGCTCCTCTTATTAACAAGTTGCAACCTACATTCAACCCCTTTACTAGAAACCATGCTTATCTCTATTTTCTTCCCATATATTTCAATTCTTTAATATTATCATATCAAGTTCCTAATTGTAATGCCCCAAGATTTCACCCAAGACATTAACAGATAAAAATTGAACAAACAAACTTTTTACATTGCAAGTGTGACATTTACATGTTGCATTGCACACTCATGTGCACAAGGTATCATGATGAAGCACAATGAAACACATGACACTCATCTTCAATGCACCTACAATGGTGGCACAACCAAAAGACTTCACTAATCATGTGAATAATTCACCATGAAAACCATATGAGAGGATGGAGCTTCCTCCATAATGAAGGTTAGACACTTGTCCACAATCTCATTCTCCCACGAGCACAAGGAATAAGATGAGAGTGGCATCTACTTTATTACATGTTCTAGGATGACATGAAGCAACACCTAATCACTTAGGAATACCTACACAAGAGGTAGGTCCATAGGGAGGTACAAGTCCTCAACTAGTTGAACCGTCGATTAGTCAATTTTACACCAAGGTACACATCCCAACACAAAAGAGAAGATAACTTGCAAAATACAACACATCTTGAGCCCAAGTGAGATAATAAGAATGTAGAGAAAACTAAGGGGAGAAAGTTTTGCAAAATAATTTCTAAAAAAAGTTTAGGAAGTGTTTTTTGTTTGAAGGATTAGGATGATAATGTGGAACAAGATGTCAATGCACCTTGTAGATGCCAACTTGCATTAAAGACACTAGTACACCTACACTATAGTCCTCCAATTGCATTGCAGTCCTGCATTTCTATCCTAGACAATAGTTTTCTATAATAGATTTGCTAGGACAAAATACAAAAAATTTGAAAGGTTTTTTTATCTAGGGCTTAGTTCTACAACTAGGAACAGACACAAAAACACCTAGCAAGATCTAGAAGATAACTAGGATGCTACTAAACTAGCAAAAACCCCAACCTCGTGTGCAACTCAAAGCATACATGGAAGGTCATGATTCTCACAAGAATTAAAAAGGAAGACATAGACCTTGATTCTAATCAAACATAGCAATGATCAAGGCATGACATAATTCAAGCATTGACATCATATATCGAACATGACAAGCATACAAAAGCAATGCAAATTCTAGCATAATGCTAATTACACAACACCATGGGATGAATTCTAGTTTCATTGTAACTCTATAAACAATATAATCTCTTCATTATATTACCAAGATCAATTACAACTTTCTTTTCTCTACATGGCTAACAAGCCTACTCTAACATGCTATTAAAACATAATTTAGAGTGTATCCTTTTTGGAAGAAAAACTACACAAGAATATGCAACTAAGATGAATCTCATGCCATTTCAATTACCCAAATCAATGCTTAATTCACCAATATGCATTCTTTCCCATTAAGATAAAATTCAACTATTCAATGCATGGGGACAAGCCTATTAATCATGCTACAATGACTTGATAATTTGATCACAATATTATGGAAGTAAGAGTTGGATGAGTACTAACCACACCATGGAGTTTTGATTAACATCTATAATGCATCCATGAAATGAAATATCACTTAAGCACTCTCTCCAAAAGCGTGAATAATAACATCAACAATGCTCAAACTAAATTACCTGACCACACATGCATTTCTACCAAAATACAAAATAACATAATTATTACAATAACAAGCCCACATCTAAAGAATACTAAGACGGGCATAAATTGAAATCAATACAATATCCAAAACTTATGGTAACATAATTGCAACCTTCACATAACTCAAGGCACAGCTATAAGATGGCAAAGATGCCAAATCGAGAACTTTTCAAGATCCCAAATGATCTTCAAGAAGGGGACCAATGGAGAATGTTACCCATCTCCCAACCATATTACCATTGTCAAGCACAATAGATACCTATGCCACTCTAGGCAACCCCTAAGCTACAAAGAGAGAAGATCCTGGATACACAACAACATAACCAATCTCACACACAAACAAGAGTCTGAAGTAAGACACCAATAATCCACACAAGGGTAGCACATGCATTCCATACAACATCCAATACATAACACCAGGGATAAGAATTCAATAGAAGTCAAGGCACAATCACACTTGGATACACATATCAAGGATCTAGTGCATTAATCAAGGATAAGAAATACATTAATCAATTCAATGCGATTGAGGAAAGGAAGAAACCAATCGAAGACCACATTATAATTATTCAATTAACACATTCTAAAATCATCATTTGCAACAAATGTCCATAACATTGCAAACAAGACATGACATCATCACATCAATAATCATACACTTTGCAAACATAATCAAGAAAAGATACATAAGGGTTATAGAAATCAAAAACCAATAACATGCAAGAGAATGGTGACAACCACCAACATCATGCGTTGATTGTGATGATCTGACAACATTCATGCGAAGGAAATCACATAACATAATAGGTACTAACAATCCAACAAACAATAGGAGACTACTAGACATGAATGTATAATCTCGTCATGATGGTTTTCAAATCCGCATGGATGTGAGAAATACAACACCACACAAGGGGACTTATCAATGACAAATGTACAATTAATTTATCTTGAAAAAGTTATCTTCATATAGCACTTCACATGGGCCTATCCCAATTCCAAATGATAGGTATGGATTCACTCTACTCCTAGCCCTAGTATCTAATCCTAAGACAAAAAGTCAACTTTAACTAAAAATTCAAGGCACAAAAAATGAGGTCAAAACATGTAACACTCAATTCCAAAAGGTCAAAAAATATATATCTAACATGAGACCTTTCATCTCACAAAATATAAACAATCCATATGTCCTATATTTTGAATTTTATAAATTCATGCTTCAAGCACAAGACATAAATCACGATTCATGGGCATAAATCACATTTTGTCATTGATGAAGCTTGAGATTTTTCCAAAATATAAATAATCATAATTTCACAAATCCAATTTTACCCTTATGACCCTAATGTACATAACACTACACTTTTCAAATCACATAAGGAATTGGAGAAATTTTGCCAGCATAATGGCACTAAAATGAGTTTCCCAAAATTTAAAATACATAACTTTGAAATAAATGAAATACATTTATTCTAGATTCAATTTTCAGTTGCAATCTAAGAATGGGACACCATATTCAATCCACCTAATATGGGTGTGGTAGAGGGTATGAATCCACAAACATAAACATAAAATAAATAAAGGAATACCTTTGATTCTTTGATGCCAATTCACACACAATTTTGGAAGAGATCTCATTTACCTCCACACACACAACAGGAAAGCTTTCCAAGATCTATCTTCACCACAAGTGTAGCAATCTTCCAAGCAAGCATAATCGACTTTGAAACAAGAAAACTAACAAGCAAGAGGGAGGAAGAGAGATTTTGAGTAAAGAGGAATAATGAAAAAATGAAACTCTTTTCCTTTTTTCTACCAAGTTCCAAAATTCCCTAAATCTCTTAAACCTTTTCTTTTCATTTCCCACTAACAGGTTAATTCAGAGTGGTTATTTGAAATAGATGTTTTCAAATTAGCTATCATTTAACATTTCTATTTCCAAATGTTTTTTTGTAAAACTACTTTTAGATGACTAATATGATAATTTCACTAAACTAGATATTTACCTTAGAGATACCACCAACATTATTGATTAAATGAATATAGGCAATTCTTTTAGATGGCTAACATATTTTATTTAACCAAATTAACTAATGCATTTAATCCAAACAGTCTTTTAACTTAATGTATTTTCCAAATATACACAATATTAAGATTCACAAGACCTTTTCATAAAGGTAATAAAATAACGAATTCTTTCAACTTGAGCAAAATAGGGTTATTTTGCAAATACTCTAACAAGCATTTTGAAAAGTCGATAAAATACAAGAAATTCAAGTTAAATAAACTCACACAAAGGAAACAAACATTTTACACGTTTATCCACAACACAATGATCTAGAATCATAAATGATCTAGATTAGTGGCAACTAGATAAACACAAGGAACATCCTTCTATTCACAACTGAAGAGGATGATTTAAGTAACAAATATAAAGCATGAGTCAAAAGGTCAATAACTCAACCACAGGGACTATGTTATGTGACTTTTTCTCCAAAATGGAAAAGAAAGATATTTATGAATAACCATCTAAAATTATAAGAGGATAAAGTTTATTTACCCTTTAAAATTAAAAGGGAGATGGAAACTAAAGGATATTATGATCCTTTTTCTCCAAAATGGAAAAGAAAGATATTTATGAATAACCATCTAAAATTATAAGAGGATAAAGTTTATTTACCCTTTAAAATTAAAAGGGAGATGGAAACTAAAGGATATTATGATCCTTTAGTTAAAATGGAGATAAATAAAGAATAACTATGAAAAACCCCTTTTAAAAGGGAGGAATTATTATGTTTATTAAACCATTATTAATGACAACTTTTGTGAAAAGGTGTGATGGTTTAGAAATCACCCTTAAAAGGTTATATAAGGCATTTGTGTGAGACTTGAAATGGACATGGAGAACACTCAAGGAAAGATGAGGAAAGAAAGACAAGAAATCACAAAAGAGAAGGATTATAGATTTGATAGAGGAAAGTATACAGGAAAGTATACATGAAAAGTATATAGGAAAAGTATACAGGAAAGTATATAGGAAAATATACAAGAAAAGTATACAAGAATCAAAGGGCACAAAGGAGTGAGGATTAGGGTCTTTGGCTAGGCACTGAGTATTTGGAGAAGAGGCACATAGAGTGTGTCCAACTCGGGGTACAACGTACACCCGAGAGTGTCCTGGCTAGGGTTGTGTTTGTTTTATGCCATGAGGCATGGTTAGTTCTGTGTAAGAACCGATTCCTCCAGGGGTGCTTCTTTGCCAAGAACAACCAGGACATGTGATCATTCCTCTGAGTGTCATACAACATCTCAGTGCTTCACAGATAAGTGATATATATATATATATATATATATATATATATATATATATTTGCAAGAAATGTTACAAATGTTGCATTGATTAAATTATTGTTGCAAAAATTGATGTTATTAAAGTTTATTGATGAAATATTTGGCTGCACAATGTCATTTGCTATGTTTAAACGTTTATTTAATATATGGAAAATAGATTAATTTATTTCTATTTCAAATAATTTACCTTAAAGTGCATTAAATATTATATGAGGACTTTATAGTTGTTAAGAAAATAATAACTTTCGAGTAAATGAATGTTACTTGGGTGAAAAGGAGATCACAAACTGGGTAAGGTGAGATGGTCAAGTGAATCCATGTTGTTCTCCTCCACATCCTTCCATAGTCAAACACATGTATATACACTGTGCACACTCAAGGAAAAACATCAAATCTAACAATAGAGATCATAGTTGAAGCAACATATAATGACCAATGAGGACGTGTAATATAGTTGAGGTATATAACCATCTTGCAATTACATCGTATAATAATCAACTCAATTTATCATTTAATCCAATCATAAGAAACAACAAGACAAGGTAAGAGTTAACACATAGGTGGGCATTACACTAGCTCTTGAAGTATTCTCATTAATCATTAATCTATTTCTTAAACTAAGTTAGAGAACTTGGTTTAAGTAGGACTCATAGGTAATTTATTGGAAAGAATAATGGAATAATCTAGATTAGTTTTATCATTCATAGTGATTACCTTGCCTCTATTGTTGTTTAGTTTAAACATCAATAGTTGCTTTTCAATAAATTACTAGAAGAAAAGGTTAGCAAACTAAAAAAAATTACTTTTATTAAGTAGAGTAGTTTACTTTTCGTGCAACTTCAATGTAGAGGAATGCTTATAAAGCTCAATGTTGCAAGCTTTTAAGGTAGTTGGAGCACTCTAACACTACATGGCATGTAGCAACCGAGTTCCCTTGGGTCTCTTATAATTTGTGTAATGTTTAGTTTACAAGTGAGGATTGATGAATCTTTCTTTGCCTTATGTTGTAGTTTTATTGAGTAAGCAACTATGCAAAAGTCTTTTGGTATGTGCTATAGTTGATTCCATGCACCTGCATGTATTTACATGTGTAATAGCTCTCTACACAAAAGGAATTCTGGGTTGGGTAAAGATTTTAATGACATGTGCTTATTACCTTCCAAAATGAAATCATAACTGTATGATTAATAGAGCAATATAAGGTGTAGATTCATGCATATTCTAGAGTCTCCTTTTTATGCTGTGAGATTTTCAAAGTGTTCAGTTTATGTGTGTTCCAATGCCTTCTCAATAGTAGATTTGTGCTTAGCAATGAGGGGCTCTACCCTCGACCCCTAGACCCCATGAGGGTGTGCTACCCCCTTGACCCTTGCAAGGAGAGTTGCCCCCTTGACCCCCACAAGGGCCATTGCCCCTAGACCGGGACTAATGGCTGTTGTCTCTAGCCCCCACTCCAACATTGTGAAGAAAACAAAAGAATATATGGGGGGACTACATTGACCAACTATGTGGATATTGATGGACCCACAATTTAGATAACATTTGATTTTATGGTTAACCAAAGTTAATTTCTTTTTCCATAGGAAGATTCTTTTTTAAAAGGAAGAATTCACTATGGTAATTAATGCACTTAGTTAGGGGAGAGGGCCCAAAAGTGGTGCGAGTACCAATAGTTATCATAGTACATGTACATTGAAAACTCTATATTTTAAAAGTATGGAACTAGTAGTTGTAAGAGAGGACCCAATAGTTGAATAAAATATGCCCATTACATTCAAAAAGCAACAAACCATATGATGCCACATTGACACACTAAAAAACATGACTTAATGCACAACTAGTGGTCTAACTTTTTTGGGGGGGGTCTATTATGACCCCTCAACAAAAAGTGTGTTGATGACACCTTTTTTCTAGGTCTATGCACGGGTGAAACCAAATATTTGAATTGTCCACATCCTCGAGCACTCGGGGATATAATTTTTTTAATGTCAATGTTGCACGTTCATTGCTATGTCAACCCATAAAGTTAGGGTGCACCCCTATTGGGCCCTCTCCCCTAGTATTGGACAAAACTTTACACAAATTTCTAGTTATGTGCATAAATTTGCCATGGAAATGAATGCACTTAGACAAGATTCGCTAGAATTTTATTAAAAAAAATCAAGGGCATTTTCTTAAAGTTATCACTATTAGGGATATGGTATGCGTGCAGAAACATGTGAGAAATGAATAAGAATAAGGAGAGGTAGGGATATGTGAAATATTGGAGAATGAGTCAAACTTCACACAAGATCATGACATTTGTTGATATATAATGCATCACAACTCTCTTTCAAAATAAACCTAAAACTAAATAAAAATTGACATTCTTGCCACCTCTTTACTACCTCTTGATGCCAACTAATTGTATTAAATTTTAAATAAGAATTGGCATCGATATGCAACTTTCATCATTACAATAATGAAATTGGTGAAATGACAATAAAAACCACTTTAAAAAACAAAATATATAACATAAAGCTAGAAGTCAACTAAAATGAAATCAAATAATAAATCATCAAATTTTATATTGCCACCAAATATGGTTTCTTCCAATTTAAGGTTTAATTATTATTTTATTAATAAATTTACGATTTATAGATGTGACGTGGATAAATACGCCATCAAATGCGTCTTGAAAAGTCTCTTAATATTTTGTAATTAGTTTTAAGCGTCTCTATTCTTCACGTGTAAGTATAATTTGTTTAATTGAATAGTTTTAGAACTCTCTTGAAGTGTCTTCACCGTAAAAGTTGTGGGAAAGGCATATGGACTACAAACAAAAAGTGTTTACACTCTCATGACTCCACCTGCCTTAGACATGCTCAACAAAATGATAAGATAATGCAAATTTGAACTTTTAAATTCATACATGTGAGATCATGCACGTCTCTTGTAGGATCCTTACACTTTCCCATCACATGGAAAGTCTTTTCTTTCTCTTTTTTTTGGGAGGGTTCTTTTCAAAAAAGTATTGTTATGGATTTGCGAGGCAAGAAAAAGATTCTAAAAATTAAACTATTGTAAAGAACAAATTGGCATTATGACTTGATTCCGGCATTATGACTTAATTGTAGCATTATGACTTGATTCTAGGATCATAGAATATGAAATCCATGGAAAGGATTGCAGTGATGGTTTGTTTTGTGAGATCCCAAAACTTGAACTTTATCTAAGGTAGCGTAATTGTTATTGATAATTTGGGTTATATTGTTTTCTAAATTATTTCTACAAGAGTAGTAAGAATTTGGATAAAAGGAACCTATTATATGGTGAGTTCTAAGTCTAGTTTATTTGAAGAAAGGTATATGCGAGTCTTTTATGTTGACTTGTTTAGTAAGTGTAATGATTTATTTAATTATTTTTAGTTTGTGGGGAATTTATGTTTTCATGTTGCTATGTTGGATGTTAGTAGTATTTTAGATTTTTGTTTGTTTTTTAATTTGTTTAAAAAAGTTCTAGCTAATTTTTTAATTGGCATTTAGCTATTTTTCAGGGGAAATTGTAAAATTTTCACTTATGATAATAAGGAAAAGAAATGCACCAATCATAAGGTAGGTCAAAGGACACATTAAAGTTGTTTTCTAATGTTAAAGCTTCTAATTTTATAGGCTTTCCTTTAGGTTTTTCAACAAGTGCCTATGTTTCTTCTCCGGAGATTGATACTAGGGCACGTATGAATGTAAGTGGCTGCTATTTAGGATTTATGCGAGGTACGTGTTCCTTCTTATTACGTTCTACAGTTCCTAATCAAATTAACCTAGAACCATAAGGAGTTGAGATTAGAATAAAAATGTTGAGATTTGAGTAACTAAGGCTAAGAAATGAAATAACTTGAAAGGAATAAGGAGCTTAAATCTATATTTTGATGTGGTGTTGATTTTGATGATATTGACTAATTGTTGTGATGTGATAGGTGACTAGAATTTAATCTAGTCTTGAAATAGATATTAGGGAGCTAGGACATGTATATGTTCATAGATATCTACTACTAGAGATGGGACCTTAGTATGTAAAGTAGTAGTGGACCAGGTCATGCCATGTGACCTAGTCCCATTGGAGCAACCTTGTCTATTGTTGATGCAACCTTCTATAATGAACTCAACTCCACTATACCTACCACTAAGAAAGGAGTTGTGCTAAAAACCAAATTAGGGCATGTTGTATGATTGAGGGAAGACTATCACTTTCTTTTATTGCAGTCAAGCCTTTTAACAATTGTACAAAGATTAAAAACAAACTAAGTAGAGATGCAAATGTTGATGCAACTAATATAATTTAGATGGAGACTAATATAATTGTGAATGAGTGTATTTTGGGTACTAATTCTTTATGAGGATACTTGGATACTCCTTGATGTATTAATGGCTTGGGAGGTGTTCTTAAATGTGTGTTCTTATATGCTCAAATTGAGACTTTTAGTGTGCAAGCCAATGAGATAATGGTCACTTAGGAATACTTTTGAGTAGGAATACTAAGTTGCACCATGTGCTCTAGTAAAAAAAAATATTTACACCATGTGGTATAGTCCAATTTTGTAAAATGCTAAAAATAGAGATTGAGATATGTGTGGTTGATGTTTAGTGATCAAAAGTGACATTTTGTTGATGGGTTGAAGGCTATAATTGATTAGTGCACCAAATGAGTCAAATTGAGAAAAATGAGCAAATTCTAATATCAAGACTCTAGCACACTCATGAGGATGTCAACACAACTACACTCAAGTACTTTGTGCTTAGAAAATAAAAACAACAAATAGAAACCTACAAAATGGAAAAAGACAGAAAATGAAGCATACAAAATATATAGATAAAGACTTGATCAACTTGATATAAGACAATTTAAATTGAATTGAATAAATTAATAAACCAAACCATTAATGAGTAAAGATCCTTTAGTGTGTTAGGACATAATAAGCATTATACATGTGTCTGGGACAAAGAAAAAGGGGGCGACTACATAAGAGCTTGCCAAGGTGGTCAAACCCCTATTTTGGTCTTTCAACCTCAACTAACAGACAAATAGATTATTGTTTATATGTGTGTGTGCATTTAGTTTAAGTGTGCTTAGGACTAAGAGTGTTAGGGATTGCATGCAAAAGATATCAATTAAATGCAAATAAAGATTAAACAGAGGAATGAAAATACATAGAAATAATAACAACAAGAGACAAGTTTTAACGTGGTTCACCCAAACTCGAGCTACATCCACCAACAGAGAGTCCAATATTATTATCCAGTAAAACAAACCGATTACAACCAGCAATCCTTGCAACTCAATACCACTGCAAAATGCTACAATACATCAACAAAAACCCTAACCCTTAGCCACTTTTATCAAGCCTTATGTCGGTTATAAAATAGGGTTTTTTTATGTCGGCCAATAGAAAAATAACTCCCGATGCCTTTTGTTGGTTAACAGATTTGTCACCTAACTCTATATACTCACGCCTAGACAAGTGACAAATGTAAACAACAATTGAGCCTAATTTATTGGTATTTTACACAGGCTCTCTGCTTATTTAACAAGGCGCAGCTACCTTCAATAGATATTCTGTTGAATGAAAAACTTCACGATTGCTTTTAACCAGAAAGCAAAACAAAGGCAGAGCTTTTGACCTGAAAGTAATAAAGGCAAAATCTACAGCTTAAAAACCAGAAGTTCATAGACTTCCCACCACATAACATGAATTAACAATAACATGGACATATATATATATATCACCACTTCAAATGATATATCAACAGATAAATATACTTAGCAGTGAGTAGAAGTATGAATATCCAACCACCAAAACACATGAATACCATTAACATCAGTAGAAACACATTCAACTTAGGAAGAATATGAATTCAAATAATCACAACACAGATTATGATCGTCTAAATCTCCACTGTATCAATTTGTATTGCATATATCAAAGTAGCTGAAACAAAATTAACTATCACCCTTTAAAATAAAAATTTTCAAAAGATCCCGAATTTGACTAGCCATCCAGAATTTATAGCTAAACTAAATTATAACTGTCTTGAAACCGTAACGGCTTCTTGAAAAAACTAATTAAAAGATTGTTTAAACAATAATTATAATAAAAGGCCCTCCATAGCCAATAGTTTTAGAGAAAGCATGAACTAACTTAGAAACATGAAAATTAAATCAATTTAGAATTTGCAAGTCCCCACCGTCATCATCCACCTCATCCATCTCTTCGTCTTACTTTGATTGGTCACCTTCTCTAGTGACACTTTGCACCGCCTGAGGTACCTGTGCTTGCAGCCTAGCTTTGTATGCTCTATACTTGTTAATAACTGGCATTAAAGACATGTCTGTTGGAGATCCCGTCATGCTGATGCAACGTTTCTTCTTCATGACCGCCCTGTCGGAGTCTATCACCTTGTGATACACTTCATCGATGCCATTTCTGTAATTGTTAATGTGCGCTACCAATTTAGAAAGTCTCCCCAATGACTCCCCTATAATTGTATTGTAATTCACTACTTCCTCTGTCACCACCTTTTTAAAGTTTTGTTTGATCACCTTGACATCCAACAGCTTCTCATCATCAAATCCATTAGCCTCTACCTCTAATGCGGCAAGATCCCTTTTTATTCTCATCATCTCTTTGTAGTAGGTTGTGACTGCCTTTCCCGTTTCCTCTTCTGCTGCAATTATGATACAAAGTTTTCACTCCACAGCATCAGCCCACACAGCGGTATCTAGTTCTTTGGGATCAGCTATAACTTCTTCAGCCATAAGAATACCAGGATCCATATTAGCTAGTTCTTGTATCTCCTTAGAAGTAATATTCAGGCTATGGTGATCATTGTGAGCTTTATCAAACTCCAGTATCAAAACTTCCCTTTTAGCATGGATAGAGTCAAACAATTTCACTACCTCCTCGATAAAAGTGAGACCATCAAAGATGATCTTCTCAACCCATGGATCCATAGCTTTCCTCAGAGACAAAGAAACTTTAACTTGTTGTAGTAAACTAGGATCGAGAGTGCGAAGGTTAACACTTGAGGAGGCTTTAGTGGAGGGAGTTATTACTTTAGCAAGTGAATTAGCAAAAGAAGATAGGGAACTTACATGTGCCAGTAGTTTTGAATTCTCTTCTTGCAATCCTTTCACTCTTTTAGAAATGTTATCAACTGAATACTGGACATGGTACAAATCCCCTTCAGTGGTTGACGGCCCTAGATCCACTCAACTTACCCTGAAGTCAGCTTCTGTTATCTCATCTTCATTCTTTTCTACTAGTGGATCTGCAATTTCTAGAAATTGGTTTCCTGAAACGGCATCAGTCGTAATTCTTGACATCCTCTTTGTACGTCTGGGTTTCAGGAACATTTGTAACAGACTAGCTATAGTGTCAACACCATCATCAGCAGGAAGGGTATATCTTTTCTTCTTTTGGACTACCTTATTTAACCAACTTGGGGATGGAGCGGGTACATTAGCGGCATTGGAAGTAGCTATTATAGGTGCAAGGTGGGAACTTTGCTCAAGCAAACCTCTCTGTTGTGGAGAATTTGGCAGACTAAGCAATGAATACAACAAATTATCTTCTCCAATTTGTGAGAAGATGAAAGAATCAGAATCACTTACATGATTTTTAGGCGGGGGCACATGGTCTGCTTTAGATGACAAAGCAACCAATCTAGTATTTCTCTTCATCACTTGAACATCTTGCTCACAGGTGATTTTTATCTTTCCAATGTCTTCAGGCAGCCTTTCATCATCGTCATTTGATTGCAAATTGACTCTCTAAAGAGACAGGTCCAAGCTAGATGACCTCCTATACGAATTGGCAGTTTGAGACCTGACTTGATTCTGAGAGGCTGAATCCCTTGGTGTTGTGGAACCAGCACACTCCTTCACCTTTCCTTGTAGCCACTTCTGTATTCTTCTCAGCACATGTAAAGAAAACAACATGATATCAGTGACTTCCTTTTCTGACCATTTTATAGGGGGCATGGGTTCTTTGGATGTTGCATCATAACCTTCACCCAACACATTCGAAAAGTCATCAGTGATATCAGGGACCTAAATATCCAACTTGATGGCACGGACCTAATCCACAGTTAGCCTCATCCATTTTCTCCTTTGAACCTCTCTCTCATCAGTGCAATCCTCCCAAAAATCCTTGATTTGAGGATGGTGCGAATAGGAACCACCTCCATGCATGTTTTCCTTTATGAAATTTTTACTGTCAAAATATACACGGGGAGACAGACTATGCAGGTTGAACTCAGACAACAACTTGTCAACATTCCGAGCACAATCATTATTTTTGCAAGAATAAAATGACAAAGACACAGGGAAAGAATACCCTTTCTTTTTCATTGTCTGGTACTTCACATTCACTGTTGCCATCTAGCGGCATACTTTCAGCAATACCAAATAATCAGAAGGGTACCACGACAATTTTAACGGGGCATTTTCAAAACCTCCTATTCTTAGATAAGAGAATCTATCAAACTGAATGTAAAAACTCCCAAATTTCATGACAAGTGCAGATGCTTCCACTAAAAACCTCTTCTCAATTGAGACATCAATTCTCTTAGCTAACATCATAGAAAAAGCATCATTAACACGTCTGAAATCTTTCATACCTTCTTTCTTTTGCAGTTGGGGAAAAATTTGATACACAGGTGCAGTTGCCGTAGAACTCCCTTGAGTCCTCAAACTAAGCCAAGTAGCCTCTCTTCGAGCCAATATGTAGATTAGCTGGGAGCACATGTGGAAACTCACATTTCGCACAAGGTTCATCAGCTGTTCATGTAAACAATCGTTGATAATCTTCTGCCAGTTAATACAACGGTCTCCACAAATTAACATAATGAATCTACACATCCAAAATTCAAAAACATCTGACTCGGGACTCCCAACTACTCTATTTAGCAAGGTTATCACATCTGATATTTCTTCTTTGAAATGACTCCTCTTTAAATTGGCAGGTAGCCGAGACTTACCAGTATTTTCATTCTCCAACCAGTAATTAGCAATGTTGGTACGACACCAGTCCTTCCTCTCATTGTAATAATTCCAAGCCGAAGATATAGAAACATCAGAGTTATCTTCTTATTCTTCCAAGTGTAGGGTCGAAGCAACAGATTCAAAATCAATTTTTGCTACCACAGCGCCACTGGGTGTCCTTATCTCTTGGGAATCTGGGAAATAACCATTGGCGCATGCAATCATCAGTTCAAGACAATACACATCTAGAGGAAAACCACCTGCCTTGTCTAAGTCGTTGCTGATAATTTTCTCTGCCAGAGGGGTTTTCTTCTCAAACCCCATTCTTCTCCAAAAATCATCTAAATCGACATGGCCCAGATTCGTATCCCTCACTTTAGAAAGACCATTCTCTACAATAGAGGCTACAAGAATCCCTTGAAACTTAAATTTTATTTTTATGTGCTCGAGAAACCATAACACCAAAGATTTGGAAAGGAATGCAGAAAGAGGAGGACGAGGCAAGACACCAACAAAAAATTCTTCATGAAATACATGGGAATTGAAATCTTTAAATCCTTGAAGAAAATATTGAGTCTTTATAAAGAGAAGAAACTACTAGCTAGGCTGACTTGTAGTAGTGAAATTGTGCTGGAATTTCACACGTAGCAACTAGCCATTTGTTCTTCTGCAACGCATTCCCTTTATACACAATACCACCTTAGGCATGCTCAAGAACTTATTGAAGTCTTTTCTCATTAATTCGCCAAGGAAAAATATTAAAGATTGGCTCGAATTCATCTTTATAACTCATAAATGCATGCCTCGACTTTCCCTCCAAAGATTGTGCCCCTGTGTCTTCACGTACTTCAAATTAAATGCAAAGTGACAAGTGTCATTTTCCATACTGTACGTCATCACAACTAGCACCACTTGGGAAAGTGTGCTGTTCAAAGTCAGCAGGTCAGGCAGAACTTGAACATTTGAACTAGAAGTTAGAGATTTAGAACTTCAAGGAATCCCCGACTTCCTGACTACAAAGAAAAAACTTTTACATAGGCTCGAGGCATGATAACTAAAGATAAGCAGTTACTCAGGTGTTTCAAGAACTTATGAATCCACCAACTTCAATTTAAAAATATGAAGAATTGTTGACTTGCTGAAAAATGACTAAGGAAACTTAGACCAGAGTGAAGAACTAAGGACAAAGACTAACAAAGAATGAAGGAAAAGACTAAAAATGGACGTAGACACCTTTTGAGAAAAAGGAGGGGCAACACCTTTATAAAATAATAAAAATTGTTTGAGGTTTCGGGGGCGCTGCTCCTCAACCTCGTCTGGTATCGCGATAGGGAGCACGCCAGGGGTGTTGCCCCTGGACCTTGTTACATAATTTGGAGGGAAACTATGCTGATAAAAGTGGGGTAAATTTAACCTCTGAGTCTGATTAGGCTCCATATAACAACAATTTTCCACTTGGAGACTGATCAGACTCCACACCATATCATCTCCCACTTGGAGACTGACCATAACACCGCTGACCTTGTAGCTCCCACTGGAAATAAGCACCCTGGACTCTGATGTTCTGATTTTTTGTTTTCAGTCTTGAAGACCAACCGAAGCTAAAGAGGAGTTTAGCTTCTCCCTTGTTACTGTCTTTGTAAACATATCTGCTGGATTTTCATCTGTATGTATCTTTTCTAGCCATAATTGTCCATCATCCAACACCGATCGAATGAAATGATACCTCAACTGTACGTGTTTGGTCTTTAAATGCAAGGCAAAATTATTTGCAAGATGTATGGCACTTTGGTTGTCCACAAACAAATAACTGTTAGCCTGTTATTTGCCCAATTCTTCCATGAAAGATTGTAGCCATATCATCTCCTTGCTTGCCTCTATTGCAACTACATACTCTGCCTCCGTGGCGGATAAAACAACCACCTTTTGCAACTGGGAGATCCAACTCATTGTTGTCCCACCTACAGTAAAGACATAACCTATAGTACTCCACCTGGTATCAATATCCCCTACCAAATCTAAGTCTACATAACCTGCTAAATTTGAATTAGAGCCCCCAAAACATAAGTGTTTATTGGATGTACCTATCAAATATCTGAGAATCCATTTTACCGCATTCCAATGCTCCAATTCGGGATGACTCATATATCTACTTACGACTCCTACAACATGTGCAATATCTGGTCTCATGCATACCATGGCATACATTAAACTTTCTACAGCCGAAGCATATGATACCTTGGACATTTTTTCTTCCTCCTCTTTTGTCTTATGACACATCTCCTTAGTCAATTTCAAATGACAAGGCAAATGTGTGTTGATAGTTTTTGCATTCTTCATATGGAATCTCTGCAACACCTTTTCAACATAATCAACCTGAGATAGAGTCAATTTTCTGTTCTTACTATCTCTACAAATTTTCATACCAAGGATTTGTTTTGCTGCCCCCAAATCCTTCATAGCAAATGATTGTGCTAACTGTTGTTTTAACTCTCTTATGTGATCCATGTTAGACCCTGCTACAAGCATGTCATCAACATATAAACATAAAATAATGTAGCTTTCATTATCCAACCTCTTAAAATAAACACAATGGTCAGAATTACACCGGTTGTAGCCTTGCTCAACCATAAAACTATCAAATTTCAAGTACCATTGCCGATGTGCTTGTTTCAATCCATACAAACTCTTCTTCGATCTGCACACCAGTTTCTCCTTACCTTTGACCTCAAATCCTTGGGGTTGTTCCATATATATCTCCTCCTCCAAATCACCATGGAGAAAGGCAGTTTTCACGTCTAGCTGTTCCAAATGCAAATCTTCAGTAGCCACAATACTTAAAATAGTACAAATAGAAGTCATCTTAACAACTAGAGAAAAATTCTCATCAAAATCAATACCTTTTTTCTATGCAAATCCTTGTACAACTAACCTAGATTTAAATTTTTTCTTACCTCCATCTTCCTCTTTCAGCCTATAAACCCATTTGTTTGGTAAAACCTATTTACTTGCAGGCAACTTACATAATTCCCAAGTCTGATTTTTCAACAAGGAGTCCATTTCTTCTTTCATTGCAAGCTCTCACTGAACCTTTGTATCCACTTGCATAGCTTCACCATACCCTTCTGGTTCACCAGCATCTGTTAACAAAATAGAATACAAAGAGGGATAAAACTTTTCAGGAGGTCTACTTAGCATTGTTGACTGTCTAACATTCACTGGAGTTTGTGGTATTTCTTCTTGTTGATGCAGAGCATGAGGAACCACTGGAACATCACTATCTGGAGTATCATCTAGCACCACATAATCATTTTCTTTCTTCTCATGCTGCTACAACTAATCTTTGTACAACACCTTCTCATTGAATACAACATCCCTGCTTCTCACAATTTTCTAATTTTCAAAATCCCAAAGCCTATAACCAAATTCATCAATGCCATATCTAATGAAGGTACATTTTTTTGATTTTGCATCCAGCTTGGTTCTATTTTCAGAATCTACATGTGCAAATGCTTCACATCCAAAGGTTTTGAGAAAAAAATAACTCACCTTCTTACCTATCCATGCTTCCTCTGGAATACCACAACCCAAAGGAACTGAAGGATCTCTATTAATTAAATATACAGCGGTGTTGATAGCCTCTGCCCACATGTTTAAAGGCAGCCTAGCATGTAATCTCATGGTCCTTGCATGCTCCATTAGTGTCCTATTCATGCGTTCAGACACTCCATTCTCTTGTGGAGTCCGTGGAACCATTTTCTACCTATGAATTTCATTAAAGGAACAATAATCCTCTATTTGCATCTTTCATAACTGATAGTTCTGCCCATTGAGTTTATCTACCTTCAATTTACCCTCATCCGCCATTGCTCCCACTCAACCGTGAGACCTTCTTGCAAACAATAATCGAACACAACCTGCTCTGATACCACTTGTTAGGGATTGCATGCAGAAGATATCAATTAAATGCAAATAAAGATTAAATAGAGGAATGAAAATACACAGAAATAATAACAGTGATAGACAAGTTTTAATGTGGTTCACCCAAACTTGGGCTACATCCACCAATAGA
Source organism: Cunninghamia lanceolata (assembly GCA_027924645.1). Classification (NCBI taxonomy): domain Eukaryota; kingdom Viridiplantae; phylum Streptophyta; class Pinopsida; order Cupressales; family Cupressaceae; genus Cunninghamia; species Cunninghamia lanceolata. The sequence goes on along the minus strand of BSBN01001912.1, from coordinate 26,842 downwards.
GAGTCCAATATTATTATCCAGCAAATCAAACTGATTACAACCAGCAATCCTTGCAACTCAATACCGCTGCAAAATGCTACAATACATCAATGGAAACTCTAACTCTTAGCCGCTTTTATCAAGCCTTATGTCAGTTATAAAATAGGGTTTTTTTTTAATGTCGGCCAATAGAAAAATAACTCCTGATGCCTTTATAAAATAATAAAAACCGTTTGAGATTTCGAGGGCACTGCTCCTCGACCCTACCTTGTATTGCGACAAGGAGTGCGCCAAGGGCGCTGCCCCTTAACCCCCCTCTGAGTCTGATTAGGCTCCATATAACAACAAAGAGCATAAAATAAAATATATTTTCAATATAAATAACTATAAAGATATTTGCAATGTTATGTGTATAGAAGGAAATTAGGAAAATAGAATCACCAGTCTTACTAAGAAGGAAGAGGTAATCAAAATTTATAATAGTTTTATTTTTACATCAATAAATATTAAATACCACTAAAAATAAAGAAAGGAAGGATTGTCTCCCCCGAGAAGAAAATGAGAATAGTCAAGAGGAAACTCCCAAGTGTTACTAAGAGAGGAAATGACAAACCTTCTTGGGGTTTTTAGATAGTAGAGAGAGAGAGGCTGACCTCAAGAGGGGAGCTCAAGGAAAGAGATTATTATGCCTTTGCTTCAAAATAAATGAGAAAGGGAATATTAATGCTACAAAAAGAAGAGGATAAACAATGGAAAGACTCAAGTGGCATTAATATTCTCTATTTAGTAAAATTCCAAATGTTAGTTCCTTCACAAATCTACCCAAAGTTATAAATATGCAATAAAATTTTTGGAAAAAGATGGAGATAGAGGAATTAAAGGAGGAAGAAGAATCTTGGAAAGAGAAAGGAGAGCAAGAGAGGAGAGAAATATTTGTGAGAGTTGTTAACCTTCAAAATGGCTCCAAAGAGATCTCTTTATTGATAGAATAATAGATGTTAGTTGGAAAAGTCATTGGATTAGGGTTTTAGACATAAAAAGGGGGAATAAAATGTGTTTAAACAAATATTATAAATCTACCCAAAGTTATAAATATGCAATAAACTTTTTGGAAAAAGATGGACATAGAGGAAATAGAGGAGGAAGAAGAATCTTGGACAAAGAAAGGAGAGCAAGAGAGGAGAGAAATATTTGTGAGTTATTAACCTTCAAAATGGCTCCAAAGAGATCTCTATATTGATAGAATAATAGATGTTAGTTGGAAAAGTCATTGGATTAGGGTTTTAGACATCAAAAGGGGGAATAAAATGTGTTTAAACTAAAATAAGATGTTAGTATACAAATATTATTTTACAAAATATGTAATGCCCACTCAGGAAATTATCAATAAATTATTAATTTAGTCAGAAATAATGAAAATATAAAATAATTGTAGGAGAATATTCACTTGTAATGAAATACAAATTTTTGATTAAATATAAGTTTAGTATCATTCATCAAACATGATAAAATTTAAGATACTAACACTTCGTATACTTATACATATTTATACACATTTACAGTAATTGCCAAATAATCATCCATTTGCAAGTGGAAAAATACTTCCTTAGCTTCAGTATCCTGCACGATTAACAGGCATGGATCTGCACACTAAATGTAAATATTAGTTCCGCATAGTCAATAGATATACATAGCAGATATCAATGTACAAGATAACAAGACTAAGGCCCTAAGGGGCCAAGCTAATGTCTCAGGGGCTCATGTTGGTCTTGCCTACGTACGCATAGCGTAGAGACTTCATAGTTCAAAGACTTAAGCTTGCAACCACAAATGGTTTCATACAATAATGATAATAAATAAATATACAGATATCCTTGTCATACAAAATGTGATGGGTCGTCAACTTTCCTTAACCACAACTAGACAACTTTATAACCTAAAATTATTAATTAGCAATCCGCTCTAAATGAAAGTAGGGTCTTCCACCTCAATCATTACCATGCTAAGTCAAAATTTATTAAATATACAAATCAACTATCTTTATTAAGTAAAGAGACACCTTCTACAACCTTAATCATCAATTTTGACACTGTCTCAACTAGAGCTTGCAACAAGATAAAACTAACAGTAATAATATGAATGGTCTAAACTGTCAAGCTCATCAATATTTTTATAAAATTTCACAAAACGTAAATGATCTTTTCCAAACTAGTATATCAATTACTACTATGCTTAATCATGCAAGTAAATATATATAACATTAGATTTTCTTTTCAATGACAACAAATACTTATTTCTCCATTCTTATAAAACTTCACAAAACATAAATGATTCTTGTCAAACTGGTATACAAATAACTTCAAACAGTTCATAATAACAAAAATAATGTAATACATTCTCCTTTATAATATACAAAAGTTCCACGACACATACAAGATTGACTAGAACCTTATAATTCTATTTTCATATGTCATTGAAGTATAAGATAATATCTTTCATAAGCAACATTAACTTGATCATCTAATTAACTAAGAATAAATACCATCTAAAAGTGTAACGTACATATTCAATTAGACATACTTATTCATACTTAATTTCATCAGTAAGGATCTAATACAATTACACTCATTTGGAAGACAAGTCATGAGGAGGCAAACCAATAATCAAGAATTTCCAATAATCTTCCATCTAATCACTTTTCGATATAATGATACAAATTCACGATTCTATTTCCTAGGAATTAAGTCTTATAAAATAAGTTCCCTCTATATAGCTCACACAAGGGGTTAATTAGCAATGACCTCATCTAACCCTATACTTGTCCATGAGGTCAATACTACTAGAGCTATAAATTTAAAAGAATAAGTTATATTTCTAGCAATGTTATCAATTACTCATTCAACAATTGAAGGCACCAATCAATCATAACTCGTATCACTATGGTTATTTAGTGACCATAAGATAATATAGACAAACTATAAACTCATCATAAGCTACACTTTATCCTACTATGCATGAGTAATCACTAGAGAAGCAATTTTGAAACCTGTTTAATTTGTTGACTAGTTCTTATCCTTTTATCAACTTAGCTATCATTTTCATTTCTGTGACATATCTAACATTTAATAATATTTGAAACTACTAATGCAACCAAAACCATATAATAAAGGTTGATTTTAAATAAATGGTGGTAAACATTTCAGATCTAAAAGAATCGGTAGCATCTACAGACAGATTTATGCCACAAATATTTTCCTACATTCAAGTTATCTACAGACAAATTTCTAATTTCCTTGGTAGAGAGATAAGAGAAACTTTCTAAGTAAAAGAAATAAAGAAATGGAAGATCTCTCCCAAGCCAAATGGGTCGTATGACTTTTTCTAGAGATCTACAAAGTTTATGCAAAGATTATCAAATCTGCCATAGTGAAATCCTTGTTGAAATGCGCAAGACAACTGAGAGGGGGGGGGGCGAATCAGTTGTAAGCAAAACTTTAAAACCATCAACACATTAACCACTTAATTACTGTTATTATAATTTAACCATGAAAGCATGAAATCAGAACTTAAACACATTCAACACATGAGACACCAGATGTTTACATGGAAAACCCTATAAGGGAAAAACCATGGTGAGTGTTAGCTCACAATATAAAAGATATATCAAAATTTACAACAAGGCTCACTATCGGAGGCTCACTGCCCATAATGCTCACTACAAAAGAAGTGACTCATTGCCAATGGGGTGGCTCATTGCCTTTGGGTGGCTCACTGCCAGAGTTGGTGAACTGAGATAGTAGCATCTACGCTATGCCAATGTTCAATTCCATTAAAGCACAATGAATATCCTCTGCTCTGCTCTCCTTTTTCACTTCGTAATTATCTTTTCATTTTCGCATACCTCACACTAATTCATGACTTCAATTCATGTTTTTATACAATTCAACAACCCTGGAATGTACAGCAAGGTTAGCATTACAATCATCAACCATTGGAGCAATCTCCAAGGTCAGCATGCATACATAAATTAGAATAGGTCTGGACCTAAATAGATTTGCAGAGGAAAATAATGAATGCGGATCACACCACTCCTTAGCTGGGACTCAAATGCAATCTGCTATGCAGCAACACACTTCCACAATCTCCAAAGCATAACTGCAAGTAGTGAAAACAACCAAGTCGACTAAAACTAGTGTTAACACTAAGACCTTTAGGAACACGCTTCATGTATGATCCAGATTATACTTTATGGACCAATCAAAAGGTAGGAACACGATCTAGAGACATCCACAAGCACTTTACAATCACCAAGAACATCCGCACAACCTCTAAACACTTTATCCATAAGATTCTTCAAACCAGAGCACTTGAACATTACTGTCGGCCATTGTCATAAAGGAAAGATAGCTTACAGAGCACCAAATCATGAACCATTTGAACTGAATGTACATAACATCATTTCAAACTTAATTCTAGAACCATAGAATGTAAAACTTGAATGCAGAGAAATGCAGAGCAGAATACATTCTCCCTATCACCATTAAATACACAGAAAAGTAGTTTTTACTCTGGTGAATAGAACTCGCTCAAATCTTCACACCGGAGGCTCAAACTTGAAACATAGAATCTACAGACATCCCTTAACATTACTTCCAATTTGCAAACAAAGATATTCAATCTATAGAATATGTGAAGCAAAACACTGCACTGTTCTGGTAGATAATGCAATTCTGCACTTGTACTAATTCCTCAAATACTTGTTCAGACTTATTCAAAAAAAATCCTTAGGTGTTGACATCAATGACAACACTTACTGCTCATACTTGCAACAATCCTTCCTTGGCAGTGTTGGAAAAGCTCTTAAATGAGAGCAATAAAGAGTTTTAAAGAAACATGATTTGGATGTACAACTTTAGGGAGATATTTTGATAATCAAAGGAGTCAATATCTATGTGAAATAATGGCCTGGTGGTGCTGAGGGAATATAATTTCAACCAAAGCTCATTTTACCCAAAACTTAGGCTAATAAGATGGTCATTGAAGAGGATAGTGAGAAGTCAATCATTAAATAAAGGATTGTATTATTTGAGGTAACTTGGAGGTTAACACATGAAGGTTGATTATGGAATTGATCTGATTGATAAGAAATTATACAAGCATCGATCAAGAATCACAAGGATAATTGAATCTACACTAGGGCGCATATATAATGGTTAAATGTAATGATCGCATGATAAACTTTAAATGGTTTAGCTAAAATCTTCAAACTTGATGCACATGATGAGGTACAAATCATAACCACAGAGGCAAGACAATAAGATTCTAGAATAATATGATCCTATATTACATTTAAGCAAAACTAAATCCACCTAGAAGAGGCATAAGATGCAGATAATTGAGCACAAAGTTGTAGATATAAAAGTGTTAAAGGCTTAAACAAACGAAGTGTGTGAAAAGAACAGTTGTAAACTCTATAACTATATTTGTTTAATCCTCTTAAACTTTCAATATATCAACATGAGAAAATTAGGAAAAGTTCACTGGAAATCACAAGCAAAGGATTTACATGAGTCCATGGACAGATTTCACCAAGACTCAAAAATAAAATTATAACCCCCTAAACAAATTTGTAGGAGAAATATCTTTACCATGACATGCAATCATATTGACGGTTAAAGATTTTCAAGCAAATGCACAAATATTAAAGGGTCAATAATAGAATATTAGTACATACTTGGATAAACACTCTATTTTACTTCATTTGATTTTTATTTCCCAGTCCTTCACAAAATTCCCATGCCTTTGTTCAATTCCTTCGGTCTCCATATTTTTCCCGATGCTTCCACGTTACCTGTAAACTTAAGGGCAATTCTTTTGAAATGATTTTTGTTCAGCAGAAAAGTGTCCCCTCTCATTTCTTTTTCTCCAGTTGAAATAATCTTCCCTCCTCCTTCCAAATTCTTCCCATTCACCTCTATATGAAATAATTAATTAGCCTTTACTTCCACCTTCTTCTTTCTTGTAACGTCTCATATGGAGACATATGAATCTTCTAAGGACAATAACTCTTCCACTTCAAATCCCAACACCCATTTTCTCATAAACTAAAAATAGATTAAAATATGTAAATAAGACAACACATAAAGGAATGCATGATTTTCTTTTCTATGCAATATTAAATTATCTAAATAATTATTTCAAAAAGAAACATCACAATTATTAAATAAGGTTAGGTGCCCTTACAAAATCCAAATGAACATGATAATCAAAAGAGATACTAGCAAAATTTGTAGACAAAGGAGAGAGATTTTAAGCTTGTAGTGAAATTCCAAATGTTAGTTCCTTCATAAATCTACCCAAAGTTATAAATATGCAATAAACTTTTTAGAAAAAGATGGAGATAGAGGAAATAGAAGAGGAAGAAGAATCTTGGACAGAGAAAGGAGAGCAAGAGAGGAGAGAAACATTTGTGAGAGTTGTTAAACTTCAAAATGTTGGAAATAAGGTAGATAACTGAGAGGGGGGGGGGGGGAGGGGGTGAATCAATTATCTTAAATATCTTTAACTTTCTTTTCTTCTTTAATAAAATATATAAGCATATGTGATCATAAGAACAGAAATAAAATCAACACACATAACACATGGATTTTTATGTGGAAAACCCTGTTAAGGGAAAAACCATGGGGTGACTAACCCAATATTGTATTCTCTGTTAAAAGAATGAAAGAGTACAAAATGGCACTTGCCAATTAGGGGTCACTACCCAAGCACATTGCCTACAAGAGACTCACTGTCTACAAAACTTACAGAAGGTAATCAGGTGTTTGAACTGATGAGAGGCATCTACAAATGCAAGATTTCAGTTTTGGTTAGGCACAATACACTGATTTGATGCACTTCATTCTTCCTCTGTTTTAATGTTATTGCTCTGTCACATACCAGACTTGAGTTGTTGCTTTTTACACTTATCACTACTTTTCTTCACACTTTATTTCATCCCTTACACACCACACACACTTGCATATTGGAATTCATCTGGTATATATATCCGCATAAAGGATTCTTATCATCTTTCTTAGTCAGCAACAAGAGCACTTCAAGATATTTGCAAGTTACTGATCTGTCGGCAGAATCCATGCTTGATTTGTGATACGTATCAAAAACATGGGCATAAAAGTCTTTGATCATGTTGGCCAACAATGTATAATTCCCCAAATTACTTGATCAACACCTTTTACTCATCTGGATTGAAGTCTGATGCTTTGCCGGTCAGTTCTTTCTCTGTCTGCTCTGCCTATCTGGAACCCAACACTCAGATGCTCATATATTTTTCATGCTTTATCACCAGAGTTTAAATCTCTGGAATATAGTAGTCACAATACCCCTCTTGACTTATCCAAGTCTGCAAATTTCTGAGTTACACCATCTGAGAGATCTGGACCTGATTGTCGAACCTTGTTGCATACTTTGTTCTTGTTCACCGGACCAAAATAATCTTCAATCTGACTTTTGGTTTAGGCATACTATGTACTGTGGATGTGTGGGATAGACTTTGTTGCCATCAATAACAACACTCATGAAGCCACACAGTGTCTCTTGCCAACAATCTCCCCCTTTGGCATTGATGGCAACACTTAGTGAAAAATTGCTAAGTGTCGCAGTAAACTCCCCCTTCGCTGATGCTCTGTCTTTTGCACCATTTTACCGGAGCTCCCCCTTAGCTGGATTCCACATTTTTCACTACTCCTCACTCCCCCTTTGACATCAATGGCAAAGGGCAGAATCCGCATACCAAAATTTTGCAAAAATTAATCTATACATGGCCGCATAAGTATATATGCATGTTATACTTACATATACTTAAGTATATCCGCAAAAGTGGCCTTCAACTGTACAAACTCTATGGCCCAGCTCTGCTTCATCCTATCCAAAATGGAGATGTGATCACTCAACAAAAATGCATATGCTTCTGCCCTTCTTAAATCATCACTGGTCCGGGCTGTGGTCTGAGCATCTATCAAGGCCTCATGCATTGCCTCTAACTTAGGGATAATTATCCTTCTGAGTTCACTCATTCTGTTTATTATGTTCTTCTTCTCTTTGTCTAGCCTCTTTATTTCATTTATGATGACAATGGCCTAGCATCCTTGATTCATAAAAGAGGTAGTAAGGGGATCAAAATTCTGAGATAAACTTGACAATTTACCTTCCTGTTCTTTCACCTTCTTTTCAATATCCTCTGTCATTTTGGGCCAAGATAGACAAAATTTGTACAAGTCCCCACCATCTTTAAGAGCGTTTTCAAGGCTCTTTATTCCAATGTTCAGGGTCCTCCTATCATTAGCAATGAGTCCCTGTACTTCAGTGAATCTTTTTCCCAAAAACTCCTTCTAGACCTTTGCTTCTGCTAATTTTTCTAGAGATTCAAAGTGAGTGCTAACAGAATTTACCAAAGATTTTAGGTTGCCAAACGGTGAGGCCAAAAGATCCTTTTGGAATGATGGCATGATCTTCTCCAGCATCTCGGATGCCATCTCGAACAGTTCACAATCTTCCATGTGAGATTTTAGGAGTTTTTCTTTTGCTTTGGCTTGAGCAAAAGATGTTATTTTCATTGTTTGGACCGGAGAGAGAGAGTCAAAATTTAGTGCCCTTGAAATAGTTCAGGTTCATCTATCTCCATCATTTCTTTGTTCAAGAAGTTCTTCACTACCTCTGCAGTGTCTCTTGTCGTTGATTGAGACTTCTTTTCTTTTGGGGTATCAGAATAGTCAACATTAGTCTCTTCTACTTGTTCTTCTTTTCCTCTGACCTCTTCTTCTTGACTTACTTTCTTCTCTTTTCTTCCTTCTCCTTCAACTTCAAAATCTGGAATGTTTGTAGTGGGATCCAGAGGAGAGATATCACCTGAGATTATTGCTTCATTAACTTCCTCTTCCGAAATAGAGGAATCTAAGTCCTTAGACTTCTCTTCATCTAACTCTTTTGATCCTTCTACATCTTTTTCAGAAGATTCTTCATTGATTACATTTAATCCTTCAACATCCATGGTAGAAGGTTCTTCATCTGTTTCCTCTACAATAGGAAGATTAAATCTTTTGAAAGCATTCTGAAGGATGTCTTTTGTTTCTTTTGCTACTTGGTCAGTTTCTCCAAGCATAAGTTTATTCATTCTTACTTTACTCCGGAATTCATCCTTACAGTCCTTAAAGATCATGTTCATTTGTTTTGGGGTGATAGAAGGATAAAGCTGAATTGCTATATGTTCCTGGATCTCTAAGTCTTTTGCCTTAGCATTCTCTTTTCTTAGTTCAAGTACTTCTTCTAGACTTTTAGGAATTAAGGATATAATTTCAATGAAATCTTTATTGTAAATATTCAGGTACCTGACAGTAGCTTCCTCCAAAATCCTCTTGTCAATATCACTATATTCATTATAGAACTCTGTTACTGGCTGCAGGTTCCCATCCACAGTAACTACCTTGATGATGTCATCAATGGAAAGAGTGGGCTTTTCAACAAATTTTTCTACCTTTTCTTCTTTGTTTTTATTAGCAGAGAATTCCCCAGATGTTTTCTTCTTCTTCATTTTCTTAATTTCCTCATCAGATTATGTTTCTTCATCATCTTTGAGACTTGTGTATGACCTTGTGGCTTTTGTTTTCATCCTCTTTTCTCCTTTTCTGGATGTCTTGACTTCTAGTTTGGTGGCCCTTGAGCTTTTTGGAGTGGCAGGTGCAGAGCTCTTGGAAGATCTAGTCCAGTAGGAGGCTTGTACCGGAACATCTCCTTTCTTTGCTTCTTGTTTCTCTTTCTTAGCCTTATCCATTTTCTCTCTATTTGCATCTACTGCCTCTTTTGATATGCCAAATCTTTTGGCAATTTCCTCAACTTCCCTTCTAACTTTCCTCTTTATCTCTGGTTGTCTTAACTCAACATGTATTTTTACACTTAGTTCTTGAAAGGTTCCAAACCTTTCTGCCTTAGGGTCCTTAGGCTGGCTCAATAGGTGTTGAATATGTAGCTCCAAGATTTTCTCATCGACTACGTATCCCATAGGCATTATCCACACTGTTCTGAGCTCAACTGCCTCCATTAGACATTAATCAATGTCAACCATGAAGCACATTGTATCCTTGTATTTCTCAACTATGGATTGAGGTATTCTCTCTGTGGATTGCATCATGCTTTGGAAGTTCTTAAAGTAACCCCAGAGAGCTGTGTTTTGAGCTTTAGCATCACCAAGTCCATACATATAATCTCTAATTTGAATTGCAATTGGTTTGTCATTTTTCCATACCTAACCACTTGATCCAGGTAGCTCATTCATATAATAAAAGAACATACACAGTAATAGACAACCATATTTGAAGGAATTCTTCTTATCCTTTTTGATCTTCTGCAGGTTTTCTAATAGTTGATTTAGGAGAAGATCACATAGGTCATAATCTACATTTTCCCTCAACATCTGATATGCTGCATATATTGTAGTCCCAGACATAGAATTCTCCCTGCTAGAATGGTAGATCTTGTACCCAATTATCATTGAGACAAACTTGACATCCAGATCTGTGATGTCATCTATGGTCATTGCTCTTTTGTCAAACTTAGATCCGGTGGCTTCAGTTACTGTCTGGTTCTTGACAGATTTAAGTGCAGGTAACCCACCGGATGAGTGCAGTCCAGTTACTGCCCTGATGGCATCTTTTGTTATTGAAAGGCCTCATTAACCACATGAAATTATCATGCATCCTGCTTAGGACATACTGGACCCAATCATGTTCTACAAAATAGGGGAAGTGTATGCAATGTCCGAAGTGTTTATCCCGGAGGGCCTTGTATTGAGGTTTGAGTTCAAAACTCTCATCTATTAGTTGTTTGTGATATATGTCCATCAATTTAAAGTCTCCAAATTCCTCAATGTTGGCATGGATATAGAACCTAACATCTTCTACGTGCAATACCCCATACGGAATGCTAGAAAATGCGCCTAAAGGATCAACTTCTAGAGATTTATAGGGGTGTTTCTTGAATTTTGGGCACGACCTATCAGTGATCTTAATAACCATTGGAGTAGCCATCTTGCAAAAGATTCATAGAGAGATTTTTAGAACGAAAGTACCTTTTTACGCTTTAGGGTTCGAAATAGGAGCCGGAACAAATCGCTGGTTGAATTCGATTTTGCAGTTGATCTTTGAGTGAGTTGTAGAAACTTTGATGCAAAGCTCTTCTTTTCTTCTTCTCAAATGCAAATGTGCAAATAATGAGTGAATGAACCCTTTTATCCTTACACAAACCCTAATTTCCTTTTGTAATAAATGCATAGCATAAGTTATTCGGTTGCCTTATTTTGAGAGAGATCTTTTTGAATCACTGTGCTGAACTTGGAATCATTGTCAGTGAGGATTGACAATGTATCTTCTTTTCGTCAATCATGCCATGGGTTCGCAGATCAAAGTATTTCAATTTTGAATCATACCAGATTTGTCTGTGAAAATCCTACTTTACCAGAGCGCTATCGGAACTAGATTAACTTGAGCGGTTAAACTCTTGCAAAACTCCATTCGGATCTTTCATATTTTTACTGAAGGTTATGTAGATGTTTTTTCTGAGAACCCTTTAATCCACAGCATTCCATGTGCCGAATTTAGACACTAATTGACCAGCTGGGGGAATTTGTTTTTCTCTATGACTCCCCCTGAGCCAGAGCTCATCTGTTTAGTTTCTGGAAGGAATATCAGCACCAGATTCTGGTGCGGATCCATCCCCAATATTTTTTGTACTCTTCTTCACCCAAATCTTGCTCATCTCCTTTTGAACTTCATCCGCATTCACTTTACCTTTGCCCTTATCTTGTTTTTGATTATGTTGCACTGGACCATTTCTGTCCTGATTTCTACTTCTGCAGAATTTGGCAATATGACAGGATCTATTGCAATTGTAGCAGACAACATTTCTTGGCTTATTTGATTGATATCCTCTTGATCTGCATTGATTAGCCATATGTCCCATTCTATTGCATGCAAAGCATCTACCATTGAATGAATTATTTATTTGCATATTTCTGCATTCATGAGATTTGTGACCATACCTTTTTCAGTTAAAACATTGTCCGGAGAAGGATGGATTAGTTTGATTCATTCTCCTCCTGCACTGAGTTGCTTTATGACCGAAATTGTTGCAATTGAAGCAGTATCCATTAAAGGATGGATATCTTTGAGCATTTGGTTGCCTTACCGGAGGTCTTCTAGGCCTGTTTCTTTGATTTCCTAATCCAAAGTTCTTCTAATCAGATCCATAGCTTTCACCTTTCTCATATCCCAAGCCACGCTTATCATCTATCCCCTTTTGTCTTTCAAGAAGAACTTCAAGTTAAGCTGAGCTTATCTTGATTTTCTCTTTGTATTATTTTGTTGTTTGAAGATCTTGTTTAAGAGTGTCTATCTGATTCTCAAGTTGTTCTTCATTGTCTCTAGCTTCTTCAAGATCTGATTCAAGATGCTTGATTATTCTGTCCATTTTGTGGTAGTCCTCTATTTTCTCCTTGAGAGATTGTTTTAGATTATCTTCAATTTTCCTCTTTTCTTCAATTTCTTGGGTGAATCTCATAACCCTTGATTCCATTTCATGCCTTGCCATAATGACTTCTTTTGATAGCTTCTCACATAGCTTATTTTTCTCTTCCAGATCTTCATTGGTATCATTGACTTCACTCTGATTGGCTAATTTTTGAAGTAGTTCCTTTCTCTTTTTCACAGAGATACTCAGTTTTTCTTTTAGCTCATTTATGAAATCATCAGCTTGTTTGAGTCTTTCTCTCAAGTTATTGACTTTAGAGTGGGATTGTTCAAGATCATCAAGAGCAGACTGAAGTTGTTCTTTCATACCATAAATATCCATTGAGATTCCTAGATCTTCCTCAAGCTATTAGGCTTTGTTTAGAGGAACTTAGATCTGATACCAATTGTTGGAAATAAGGAAGATAACTGAGAGGGGGGGTGAATCAGTTATCTCAAATATCTTTAACTTTCTTTTCTTCTTTAATAAAACATATAAGCATATGTGATCATAAGAACAAAAATAAAATCAACACACATAACACAAGGATTTTTACGTGGAAAACCCTGTTAAGGGAAAAACCATGGGGTGACTAACCCAATATTGTATTCTCTATTAAAAGAATGAAAGAGTACAAAATGGCACTTGCCAATTAGGGCTCACTGCCTAAGCACATTGCTCACAAGAGGCACACTACCTACAAGAGACTCACTATCTACAAAACTTACAGAAGGTAATCATGTGTTTGAACTGATGAGAGGCATCTACAAATGCAAGAGTTCAGTTTCGGTTAGGCACAATACACTGATTTGATGCACTTCATTCTTCCTCTATTTTAATGTTGTTGCTCTGTCACATACCGGACTTGAGTTGCTGCTTTTTATAGTTATCCTTGCTTTTCTTCGCACTTTATTTCATCCCTTACACACCACACACGCTTGCATATTGGAATTCATCTGGTATATATATCTGCATAAAGGATTCTTATCAACTTTCTTAGTCGGCAATAAGAGCACTTCAAGATATTTGTAAGTTATTGATCTGTCGGTAGAATCCATGCTTGATTTGTGATGTGTATCAAAAACATGGGCATAGAAGTCTTTGATCATGTTGGCCAACAATGTATAATTCCCCAAATTACTTGATCAACACCTTTTACTCATTCGGATTGAAGTCTAATTCTCTGCCGGTCAGTTCTTTCTATGTCTGCTCTGCCTGTCTGGAACCCAACACTCAGATGCTCATATCTTTTTCATGCTTTATCACCGGAGGCTAAATCTCTAGAATATAGTAGTCATGATACCCCTCTTAACTTATCCAAGTCCGCAACTTTCTGAGTTACACCAACTGAGAGATCTGGACCTGATTGTCAGATCTTGTTGCATACTTTGTTCTTGTTCACTGGACCAAAACAATCTTCAATCTGACTCTGGTATAGGCATACTATGTACTGCGGATGTGTGGGATAGACTTTGTTGCAATCAATGACAACACTCATGAAGCCACACAGTGTCTCTTGCCAACACAAAATGCCTCCAAAGAGACCTCTTTATTGATAGAATAATAGATGTTAGTTGGAAAAGTCATTGGATTAGGGTTTTAGACATCAAAAGGGGGAATAAGATGTGTTTAAATCCTTTTGTAAGTTGGGAATGCTACCACAATTATGCTTATTCCAATATGAATGCACCTATATCCAAACATATATAGGACAATATAAGGTCATAAAAATGGGCTTCAAGTGAAGCTGATGTTGAATCTTGGCAACTTGGTTAGGGGAAAGGATCGAGTAACTAGTTATGTGTAATTGATGACTATGCTATTAAAATGAACACAAAAGTGAGCACAACACATAAGGTGGAAATTATTGGGTGTGCAATTTTTGGCACTATATTTTTCCCCCACTTTAGCAGGTTGGTATCATTAGGTGACATAACTATGCTAAAGTATAAAAAATAAACATTGAAAGTAAATTGCTTGTATATAAAATATTTGGAGACATGTAAAAAGGATACAAAACAATATGTCTGGACATAGGATCCCCATGTCCTCAAGTTAGGATCTACAGGACAAGTCTATCAAGGAAACATAGCCTAGAAAATAAATATGTTAGAGAATTATAATCTATATGTAGACACCTAAAATAAACCTTGTCCTTATTACACCATCTTACTACATCTTGTGACACTTTCATCATAGGACCCTTTCATTAGCCAATTAATTAAATAAATTATCTTTATTTATTTAATTAATTTTAGTCCACTTTATCTATTTCCTAAATTAATTAAATAAATTATATTTATTTAATTAATTTAGTCCATGCTTCCTTTAGCCACATTAATTAAATAAATTTTATTATTTAATTAATTATTTTTCACTTATCCTAAGTTTCTTATACAATTTTACCTATTAGTCTTAGCTGACATCATGAAAATAGGTCCTGTCCTTCCCCAATCCAAGATCATAAAAATATCACTATTGATCAAGTCATTTTCTCCTAGAACATCTACCTAGATCTATCTTAGAGCACCTGGATCTAGAACTAGAAGGCCTGTCTATCACGAGTAATCAAGTATTGTTATGTTGCTAGTGTGAGTAATCAACATTATTAATTCAAAGATTATTGTCAAATATCAAGAGCAACAATCCACTTTGTCTTCCCCTTCCACTTCAAACCAATCCCAAAATAATCATGCCAATAATATCTGAACTATAATAAGACCCCTTACAACTATGAATCTATTGTAGGGCATATTGATCATGATCCTTCACAAGTTGCCACTATCACCATAAAAGCCACATCTCCTGACCAACTTACCTTTAGGCAACATGACATGCCTCCCATTTAATTATCTCATAATAAAACACTTCACATAGAGGTCCTGATTTCTAGACACAAAGTTAAGCGTGTCCTTTTGGATAATGGATCTGGCTTGAATTTATGTACCTTGTGGTTAATAAAACAATTGGTATATTTAGTGGCTGACTTGGAACCATGTACTTTTACTATCAAAGCCTCTGATGATGCCAAGAGAGAATCAAAAGGCACTATATGTCTTCCTATACAAGTGGGTCCTGTTATACATCAAACTACATGTCATGTCCTTGATCTTGACCTTCCATACAACATCTTACTTGGTCTCCCATGGATCCATGCTATGAAAGCTATCCATTCCACTTACCATCAATGTTTGAAGTTCCCTCATAATGGTGAAGAAGTCACTATCCATGTAGATCCACAACCCTTTGAATATTATCGCACCATGGAAGTTGTCTCTCATAAAGACAATCTTTGTCCTATTAATGATATCTCCATTAGAGCTAAGGTTACCTCTTCTGCATCTTATGTCCATCCTAATGATCTCGCTTCCACTCCATCATCTTCACAAGATCCCAAAGTCACAAATGTCAAGATCATCAACAAAGGTTGTGGAGAATATGAGCTACATAATGCTTTTCATGTTAACCAACTCCGTGATGCTTCTTATGGACTAGGATATATACCTCTTAGTTTAGAAACCAAAGATCCTCATGCTCCCTTTACAATTCAAGTTGAACCCTCTAATGTGATTAAAAGTACTGTCAATAGGACCATCAATGCCTCTTCTAAAGACCTTGATATTTCATGCCTATTCTATGACAATTCCATCATCACCATTGGAACCTCATCGCCATATCCTTATTCAATTGCGTGAGACCAACAAAATCCAAGACCTACAAATACAAAAGCCCAAAAATGAAAAAATAGAAAAGTATTGGACTTAAAAGAGAAAAATCATACTATAACTATACTGGGGGCATAAAAAGCTAAAGAAAAATTCATCTTGCCCCTAGCATCACAAGAGCATTTATTATTCCCTAAATTTATGACTAAAAGTGAGCTTGTTGGTCCTCATAATCTTCCTTCCATGACACCTCCACCATCTTCCATGAGCAAATCCTTTCATCCCACTTATCTCACAATCACCACAAGTCCATTTCCCACCATACCTATCGCTCCACTATCACCACTCCTTCATCCATCCAATTCATTCATTCAACCATCCCAAAACATGTCAAAAATTCAAAAAAATTAAAACATGTCAAAATTCCAAAAAAATCAAATATACAAAAATTCAAGCAATAAACCAAATGCAAGCCATCCTTAATCCATACCAATCTAGTCAAGCAATCTAGACAAATCATCCAAAAGCATACTTCAGTTTTGTTTCAAACCTTGATGTCAATTCAATTAATCATCATCAATCATCATCTTTGAGTTATATCATTCCCTCATCCTAGTGTTGTTCTTTGGATATATCATTCCCACAACACTATCCAATCATTCATCAATCAATCAATCATCGGTTTCCAGCTTGGTAGGGGCAATACCTTGTTTGTCTTTGTGTGGTTTTGTGCATGCATGCATGCTTGCTTGTGTGTGTTATCATTTTACTTGCATTTGTATCAATCCTTGAAACATATTGTCATAATGACATCATGGTATTCCATATCATGGTGCCCAACGACATATGTTTTCTTGTGTACATTATCATTTTATCTTGCATCTACATCATCATTTTATCTTGCAACTGCATTATCATTTTAGCATACATTTGCATCATCATTTTATCTTACATCCACATTATCATTTTATCTTGCATTTGCATTATCAATTTATCTTGCATTTGAGTTATCATTTTATCTTGCATCTTCATTATCATTTTATCTTGCATCTGCATCATCATTTTCTTAATAAAGAGGGTAAAATTTTTATTGCAACCAGAAGATCAACAGTACAAAGCATTCAAGGTCCAAAACAAGCACCTAGAGAGAAAGCCAAGAAACCAAGATCAACAAACAACCATAAAAGTTTAGAACACACAATAGGACCAACCAACAAGAAACATCAATCACCCATGTCCTCCAAGATTAGCCTCTCTAGATCTTGGGAATAATCCCAGGGTAACTGCTCCCAACCCTCAACCTTCCTGCCACCAATATGTTTAGAGGCCCATTTAGCCAAACAATCAACAACCATGTTCCACTCCCAAGGAATGTGAGTGAAGGAAACATACTCAAGCATGGAGCTCAGCCATAGAATATTCCTGACAATAGAGACAAGTTGCCAATTAACCCCATCCAACTTCTGCTTAGTCAACAAATTAACCATGATTTGAGATTATGATTCACAGATGATCTTATGCCAACCACGAGTGCAAGCTCTCTCAATAGCAACCAAAATCACCAAACCTTCCATAAAGTTGTTGGTTTGCTACCCCTTATGAATGGAAAAGAAGAAGATGTCCTTGCCAGAGCTATCTCTTCAAATACCACCAATCCCAACAAGCCTAGGATTACCCCTTGAGAGCCATTAATATTGATCTTTAAAACATCCGCCAAAGGAGGGGACCAACCACCATCTCTCTGAACCTTCTTTTTGGCACGATGACCTCTTCGAACATAGAAAAAGTCAAATACCAGACCATGTAGACCCAAGCTATTCACAATCTCTTCATCTCCCCTCTCCAAAGGAAAAGACACTTCACACTTAGCTTCCACAATCTCCTGAATCATGCTAACAACTCTTTGCCAAACTTGTTGAATCATTAGCTCACTTCCAAGAAAAATCCTACAATTCCTCTTAAGCCAAATCTGCTATAGGATGAAAGTGGGACCTATAATCCAAACAATCTGGAGGAAAGAAGCCTTTGTCAGGGGCCTCCCCAGCCTACTCTAGAATTCAATCAGGGAAGAAGCATAAACATAGGGATGTTTCCAGATACCCCACCAAAGGTGCCAATAAGCTTAGAAAAAGGGTATCAGAAGAATAAGTGGGATGAATCCTCCTTGCAGTAGCCACAAAGAGCACATACAGATGGGCCCCAAAAACCTTGTTTATGAAGATTGTCCCAAGTCAAGCATCTATTCTAGGCTAAAGTCCACAGGAAGTGTTTACACTTAGGCCAAGAAAACTTATTCTAGATGTTTTTCCACCATGAAACTTCCAACCCCTTGTACTTCTGAGAAATCAACTCCTGATAACCACTATCCACCGAGTAGACCCCCTTAGGATCAAGGATCCAAGCCAAAATATCCTACTCCCTAATTGAGCAACACTCTCTACCAACTAGAATATTACTTATCTCAGCACGATCCTCTTTTGAACCCCCAATAGGCCACTCACTAGGGTCCTTCCATCTAGACATTTCCACTTGTCCACATAGATGAGTAGATGTGAAATCCTCAACCCAAGACCAACTAGCCTTCAGGAAGCGACGACAAAGATCCTGCAAATTAGGATGCCTAGTCATGATTGGGGAGAAACCATCCCAAAAGTCATACCAAAAGAGAGCATCGAACCCCTTGTTGCAAATCCAGAACAAGCCATCCTTGATCAACTTAGCTCCTTTTTTAGCGTATCCCAAATCATAGAGCCTTTACCCAGAAGCAGAAACTAAGAAACCTCCTCCTTCACTACCCCCTTTAGGTACTTGTAAGAAATAATCCTGGCCCAGACTGGGTCTTGTTCAGTGTACCATCTCTAATAGAGCTTGGCAGATAAAGCCAAACAAGAAAGGCTCGCCTGCCGCAACCTAAGGCCTCCAAGTTGTTTCAGTCTGCAAACGGTCTCCCACTTCACAAGACTCCACTTTGAGGATGCCAAGCAACTAGCCCATAAAATTTGCCTAGCGAGAGAGTCCAAATCCTTAATAAAGCTTAAATGAGCCACCTAAAGCATACACCTATAATTGGGAAAGGCTTGCACCACCGACTTCAGAAGAAGCACCCAACCCGCAAAAGATAACCACCTATGGGTTTAGTGGTTTAGTTTCAATACGAAACTTATCTAAAATATTCTGCCAAGACCCCCTAGGTAGGGTACCAATAAAGAGAGGAATGCCAAGATAGGTCAAAGGCAAAGGACCAATCTAAAATCTTAGAATACGGGCAATCTACTGTTGAATAGGCACAAGAGTGTTGAAGAAGAAAATAGAGGATTTACCTTCATTGATCTGCTATCCTAAAGCTATGAGGTAGACATCCAAAACCTTGTAGAAATTAGTAGCCTCTCTAACCTTGTCACACCCATCAGAGCGATATCATCAACAAATTGCAAGTACGACTAAGGAGGTAAGCCATTACCCCATTTCCACCCTGGATCAAACCTTAATTAACATGACTCTTACTAACTCTCCCCAGAGCTTCAGCCAAGAGAATAAATAAGTATGGAGATAGAGGGTCCTCTTGAAAAAGACCTCTAGAAGCCCCAAACAGGGAGGAATGCTCCCCATTAACCAACATGGAGAAGGAAGTGGATGTGATACAACTCATTACCCATGTAACCCACTCCTCAACAAAACTAAAAGCACCAAGCACTTTCTGTAGAAAGGACCATTGACTCTGTCATTAGTGTTTGCCATGTCCAATTTGATAAACTTAGCTTTTTCTTTTGAGGCCGCCATAGAGTGGATAGTTTCAGCCGTGATGACCTCTCCATCCAAGATTTGCCTGTCAGGCATGAAACCCCCTGTTCCTCAGAGACAAGCCTACTAATCCACCGCTTCATTCTTTCCACAATCAACTTGGACAAAATCTTATAGACCACATTACAAAGGGATATGGGCCTGAACAAACTCAGCCTATCAGCCCCTTCACATTTGGGGATGAGGGAAAGAAAAGTAGAGTTCATACCCTTCAACATCTATTTGTTCCTTGAGTTTCATGTACCACCTCTAATAAATCCAAATTTATGATTTCCTAGAATTCTGAATTCCTGAAAAAATTCTATCAGAAATCTATCAGAACGAGGAACCTTCCCTTTCTTCATCTGAAAAATACTAGCCTCCAATTCTTCTAGAGAAATTAAGCTCATCAGATGCTCATTCATTTCCATAGAAACCAAAGAAGGGATACAAGCAATGATATGAATTTCTTCCTCCCTCACATCAGGAGAGTCCTCCCTGAACAGAGTGGTAAAATACTGAGAAGCCTCACTAGAAATATCCTTGCAAGAGGTCAGATGATCACCCCTAGAATTCATAAGATAAGGGATCAAATTACCATGTCTCCTGTCCTTCATAGATTTAAAGAAAAACATAGTGTTTCTATCCCCTTCCTACAGCTACTCAACCCGCGCCTTTTGTTTCCAATAAATCTCCTCCCGCAGCTCAAACTCCTCTAGAGCTTTCAAAACCTTTGACTCCTCCTTGAGAGATTCCTCAGAAAGGCCATGCTCCCTAATCCCACAGGTGATAGCATCCAAACTATCCTGAGCAGCAGTGTTAGCATGAAAGATATTACCAAAACACTGCTTATTCGACCTCTTGAGATGATACTTCACAAACTGCAGTTGCTTGACAAAATAATACATCACCATGCCAAAAGTAGATTTACCTCAGTTCCACCACTCGACCATATGATCATGTAGAGAGGGATCTCGCAGCCACATAAGTTGAAACTTGAAAGAGGGATTTCGAGCAACATGAGCCAATGAAGCTGAAAGCTTAATTGGCCAATGGTCAGATACCTCCAATCCAAAATCTTTGAACTGGTAGTCTATGAACCACCAACACAGAAATAATAAACCAAGAATCTATCAAGCCTCTCAGCAATACAGTCCTTACCACACCTCTTGTTACTCCAAGTAAATTGACCATTACTAGGTTTTATATCCACGAGATTTAAGGAAGAAATATTATCTCTAAGAAGAAAAGTAGACGGCTCCAACCTTAGCATTCCTCCCCTCTTTTCCTCCAACTCAGTAGCATTAAAATCTCCAGCAACAATCCAAGGGTATAGAGGAGCATTACTCTGAATAAATCAGATATGAGACAATAAATGATGCTTCCCAAGCAAGTTAGTTGGGGGATAAATATTAGAAAAAAGAATAGTCTCTCCAGAATCCAGACTCGAAGCAACCATAGAAATAGAAAACTTACTAGAAATCCACCAAAGAGGGAAGATTTTCAGTGAGTTCCATAAGCAAGCCACACCTCCAGAATTACCCTGTGCACCAATACACTGACATTGGCCCCGCCACCAAAGTTTTGGCACCAAACTACACATAATCTCCACAGAAAGTTTAGTTTCCTAAATAAATAACATGTCTAGTGAGTGACTTCACACCAAATCATGAATAACTTTTTGTCTAAGGCCGCTATTCAAGACCCTCACATTCCATGAGAGAATAATCATCTCTAAGAGTTGGAAAAATGGGAGTCAAGAGTTTTGACAGACCCTGACTCCACCAACGTCTCACCCATCATCTTAATTTTATCCAGATCCTTCTTTTGTCCAGCCTTGGAGGGTTTTTTAGTAACCCCTTTCTTTGGATTTTTTGGAAGAATCCCTAAGAGAAGAGAAGTCTTATTTCCTTTCTCTAAATCAGACCCCATCTTCACCAAAGTGGATGTGTTCTCAACCTCAAGCATTTCCATAGCAACAGGGTCCACAGAAACATCCGAGACCACAAGGTTTAGATCCATATCCATTTGAGCACATGTCATACTACTCTCTTGAATGTTCTAAAAATCATCAGACTTAGTACCCTCCTGAGCCACCTCCAAGACACTTAGTTCCAGAACCATCATACCAGGGTTCACCTCCTATTGGCTAAGATCATCCAGCACATCAAAGCGATTGAAAACTTCCTCCTCCTATCTTTCCTTGAGAGTTCTTTTTTTGCCTCGATTCTTGTTATGGGGCTTAACATGAATATAACCTTCCTTATCTGCCACATCACCTAAAATAATAGCCTTGTCTTTATCCTTCTTAGAAAGGTTACGAGGGGGCTAGTTAGGATGAGGTCTTGAAGAGCGGATCCTAGGACATCTTTCCTATAGATGGCCATACTCATGACACAACCAACAATGAAAGGGAAGAGCCTCATAGTCATGTTGTTGCACCCATGACAAGGAACCCACATGAATTTCCAAAGAATCTGGTAAAGGGTTACTCAAATCTATTTCAACACAAATGCTTGCAAAAGTAAGTACCTTTTTATCCTACGTTTGTTGAGAAGGATCCACTGGTTTTCCTAGCAACAGAGAAACCATATGTAGAATATCATTCTCCCAAAATTTGAATAGGAACCAAAGAAGGTGCACCCAGATAGGAACACAATTCAAAAGCTTCTTTGAAGGGTTAAAACCAGTATGCCATGGCTTGATGAACAAATTGATCTAGTTATGGAAATAAGGCCCTCTCTCAAAAACTTTGTTGTGATCAGCCATGCAATTAAAAATGACCATAAAAAGTTGTTGGCCATCAGCATCACCTCCATTTTGCCCTCAAGGTTCCATGTCCATCTAGCCCAGGACTCCAAAAAAGGAAGAGAGACACACATCCCCATAAATTTGAATATTAAAGCATGCTTCAAAAAATACTCAATGTCCTCCATAATTGAATCGGGTTGAATCACCAATATTGGCTGATCTTGACTCCTCTCCAAACATCCAGTAGTTTTTGGGATATGAGGACCTCTAGATGGAGCCATCCCCTCCACCCCCAAAGCCTTATACAAGAAATTACTATCAGCATCAAGCTTTGATGAAGATAGAGAATTTGCATTCAAAGATGCTCGAAAATCCATATTTTGTTTAAAGCTAATATTTTCACCCGAAGCCATAAACTGTAGAAATGGAGACTAGGAACCTCCTTATGCCTCCTCAAAACCCTTCCCTTTATACAAGCACCGAGCAACAAAATCTTCACAAAGAAAAGACAAAAACCTCAGCCAAAAACCCCCCTAATCACAGAAAAACCCACCCCTTGTTGGTAATCTCCCCCTGCACACCGATTGCTCTCCCCACACACGCATGCACAGACAAAAAGAAATATGCAATCCACAACCTGCTATAGGCTGTGGACCTGCTTCCTCTCCACCCGTGTGAATGCCATCATTACTTCTCTCATGATGAATCTTACTAGCAGTTTTGCATCTGCATCATCATTGTATCTTGTACCGCATTACCATTTTATCTTGCATCCACATTATCATTTTATCTTGCATCTGCATTATCATTTTATCTTGCATCCACATCATCATTTTATCTTCTATCTATATTATCATTTTATCTTGCACCTACATTATTATTTTATCTTGCATCTACATCAGTTCTTGTAACGTACCTACCACAAAAATATCATAGTCTTCCATATCATGGCACTATATGACATAGGGTTGCTTGTGACCTTATCAGTTATCTGGATCACAATACCTACTAAGATTATCAAATGCCTTTGATGTGTTGGGGCATCCTTTTATGCACAAGACACATCATCACCCTAGTCTTTATATCTTGATGCATAATGTTTAGTGCTATATTAAAAATCATGATTATTCACCTAATGCAGCATAACTTTTCTTCCACCATCTTTTTATTTTATCCTTTTTCCCTCATCCAATTAGTCTCATCCATTTTGAGAGCCTACCCGTGTTCTACTAACCCACCTATCCTCTCGAGGGGGCATCCCAATCCCATCATCCCATCCTCACATCCTTTTCCCTCTTCATCCATATCCTATCTTCTTTGAAATGATGTTACTTCCTTTTAGTCACAACATCATCTCAAAGAGGGGCAAAATGTAGACACCTAAAATCAACCTTGTCCTTACAACACCCCTTTTACACCATCTTGCGACATCATGTGACACTTTCATCATAGGACCCTTTCATTAGCCAATTAATTAATTAAATTATCTTATTTATTTAATTAATTTTAGTCCACTTTATCCATTTCCTAATTAATTAAATAAATTATATTTATTTAATTAATTTAGTCCATGCTTCCCTAGCCATATTAATTAAATGAATTTTATTTAACTAATTAATTTATTTCTCCCACCTTGTCATATAATTAATTAAATAATTTTCTTATTTATTTAATTATTTTTCACTTATCCTAATACTTACACTTTTACCTATTAGTCTTATCTGACATCATGAAAATAGGTCCTATCCTTCCCACATCCAAGATCATATAAATATCACTATCGATCAAGTCATTTTCTCGTAGAACATCTACCTTGATCTATCCTAGAGCATTTTGAGATCCATCTAGCTTTCAAGTATTGTTATGCTGCTAGTGTGACTAATCAACATTATCAATTCAAATATCATTGTCAAATATCAAGGGCAACAAGGATTACTTTGGTAATATTGTTTCATTTCCTTTCGTTAGTTACTTGCTCTTGATGTGATGTTGAATATGGAGTAGGTTCATTGATGCATTTGTTCCTTATTTGATTTCCATTTTCTGCATACACACTATAAAACAAACGTGTCAACCAAAATCAAATTGTAGGAAACTCATATATGTTAGGTCTAGGTCAAATCTTGCAACACAAACATGTTAGGAAGATAATGCTCAATAAAATAGGTGTTAGTGTGTCATGTTATGCATGTGACAATTATTTTGAGGAAAGCATCTATAGAAAATATAAATTTTTTATTAATTATAGCAACATTTTCTATCTAGATGCGAGAGGAGAGAGAGGGATGATTCTATGGCATGAAAAAGGGACATATTCATAACTTCATGATGATTGTGCAAGGGTGTAGGGAATATGCTCTTCCTCAAAACAATTGCATGAAATGAGTGCAAAGATTTCAAGGAGAGAGAAAGAGTGAGAAGGGAAGGTGTAGAAAGATTGAAAATGAAAGTTGGTGAGGAGGAAGTGTAGGTAAAGAGAGATTAAGAGATCATTGGAGAAAGTAATACCTTAATATATAAAGGAAAGGAAGATGTGGCTTGTGTTGAAGAGGGGTGAAAAAAGTTTTTGTGAGATGAGGAAATGATTATTATAGCAAAGTCATAATAGGAAAGAGGGAGAGGGGATAAAAGTTGGGAAGGGAATAAAGAGTTGTACTGAAAAAGCTTTGGATAGAAGGTCTAATTTAGGAAAAATTAGGTAAAAGATATATCATATGAAAGAGGGTAGAGATATGATCTATATGCAAAAAATAACATGTGAAACAAAGTTATGGTCTGAAAGTAATGGCCATTTCCATAAAATAGTCATATTAAAAGGAGAGGTAAAAATTTGAAAATTTAAAAGGTTAATTCTTGAAAATCCTATAAATAGAGAGATTTGACTATTCATTTGCACTATAACAAATAATGAATCCAAAGCAATAACAAGAGAAAATACTAATTATATGAGATTTTTTATCGATGCAACTGGACAAGTTGTGAGCTTAGGTGGCTAGGGGTATTGCAATATGGGAGGTGAATTCTAGAACTCCTCCTAGTTATCATATTAGCTTGTTTTTATAGGATTGAGTGGAACAAGTATGCTAGGGTCCTAGGGTCATGTATGGGTCTTAGGATCGTGAGTACATCGTTAATTGTGGGGATGTCTAATGTGCCATCGAGAACCACTTGTGCATACTAGCATAGTCAATTACATGTGTTTGTAGCCTGTGCAAGTGTCTAGGTTCTATACTATAATCCCTTAGGTGTGGAGGCATCCAAAGGGCTAATGTATTAAGGGATTTTGCTTTGTGGACATTATGATTAGGTGTTTTTAATGTCATTTTTATGGTTAGTGATACAATAAATATCTAATTATTGTTATGTTTTGACATTAAAAGATTGTCCAGAGATTAGAGAGCATCTACATAATGCATTGCTCATGAGCTATTAAGACCACGATTTGGTGTGGACGTATGAGGAGCTCCTTAGGGCTATTAGTTGCACTAGGTTTTTAATTACCAGAGATGAGTTTTAATGAGTGGATTCATAGGCCATTGATAGAGTGCTAGGACTT
The DNA here is from genome assembly GCA_027924645.1 of Cunninghamia lanceolata. Classification (NCBI taxonomy): domain Eukaryota; kingdom Viridiplantae; phylum Streptophyta; class Pinopsida; order Cupressales; family Cupressaceae; genus Cunninghamia; species Cunninghamia lanceolata. The sequence continues at coordinate 553 of BSBN01001912.1, read as the reverse complement.
AGTTTGCTTACCAAGGAGGTTACAATCATGTTAGAGGACATTTGGCATATCTTGTGGCTACTAATTCATGGTGAGCAGATATAGGCATGAGATGAAAATCTATCAATAGAGGTTAAGTTAAGTTGAATTACATTTATGGATATGGTGGGGAGTTTGTAGGAGAGACCAATGGTCACATACTTGGATAGACTATGATGGTACATGGTTGGAGACATCTTTTGTGTGATTGGTGATGAATGTTGTGGTAGCATGCATGGCGATGGCTAATGGGTAAGGAAGTTATTTGCACAGAGGTGTGGTTTACTACATTAGGGACATGGAGCAATAGAGGATTTTTTTTAGTTGGGGTTGATGCATGTTGTCACATTTGTATCATGTCCTACATTGGTACATCTAGTGTGAGGGGCATCATCTAATGGAGTGCATGCTACTCTAGTTGTGGGCCTTTGAGCATATTACGGTGACACGCTTGGTGGGTGTGTTGATGGAGATAATTATAGACTCATCATGGGGGTATGTGTATCCTCTAAGGAAAAGGTAGTGGTAAGATGAC